>PDIM01000070.1:105233-126159 GCA_002811675.1 Ichthyosporea sp. XGB-2017a | reverse complement strand
CATACAAAAAATTTCAAAATTTGAATTTTTTTCTTTTTTTTTCATTTTCATAGTTAACTTTGGTACATTAGAGTTTGGTTTTAAGCATCCAGTTTGCTTTCAACATGTTTATTCAATACTTAGAGAGTCTTTGACCAATTCCCTTCAAATTAGCGTCAAATGGAAGCTTACAGTGTCCCAAAAATACACATGCCAAATCTCAAAAAAATCGAAGCAGTGGGTGACAGTCAAAAATGCAAAAGAGTAGGATCTATAAGAGTGAAAATGCTTAAGAGTTTATAATTAGACTTTGTTTTAGATCAGAAAAAGTGGCCCACTTTTCCCATACATTTCATAGTTAGTGAATCCCCCTGCTTAAAATCAAATTATATTTCCTCAAAAATTAAAAATTATGTAGAAGCTGGCAGCAGCTACGTACAGCTCAGACTACCATAATTTGGACGTATATAAATGGTTTAGTTTTCGATTTGGTATTTTCTACTTGCTACGTAAAAGTTATTTATATCTTTAGTCAATTCTGAAATATTTAGCTGTTCAAGATGTTTTTATTGCAGAACTATTACAAACATGATTTGCAAGATGACATAAAAATCACAAGTGCTTAGTGCACCATGCTACTGTAATCCCTGCTCTTCATCTGGAAGCTTCATCTGGAAGTGCTAGAGAATATAACACATTGATCTTGCTTCAGCTGTGATATGTGTTCATTCCCATTTATATTCCCACCCACCGTTTTAAAGTATACTTGTTTCCAAATTGATGAGTTGTGTAATTCATAGATGTACCTCGGATTGTAAGCAATATTCAATGCAGCCATATATAAATATGATGATTTCAAACACCCGAACAAACGTGTCAAATGTGTTTCATTTTCTCATGTCCGATGAACGATGTTGTTCACCCTCAGAATTCAAAATTCTTTCGCCATTCTAATTAGAAATTCTCAGCTCATTCTCAGGATGAACCATGCTTTCTCAAGTCATTATTTAGCCAAATAGAAGACTTTTGTTTTGCAGGCAATGCGGGCGACGCTAGGCTATCCCCAAATGGTTTACTTCCTTAAACGAATAATATCCCTTTACCAGGGAGAGATGTAACTAGCCTAGTGATGAAGAATCTCATCATGCTCTTGAGCGAACTATGCTAAGTTATAGACGCAAATTCATTGTAGCTCTTCTTCATGTATTTGAAACGCATACAGTAAGTTTTTCAAAGCCGCCAACAACCGATTAGAAAATAGTGAATGATGATGAAATAGATGTATTTCTTTCTCCCTGCATAAGTAAATTATATCTCTAGGTAGCTTTGTGTACAACCAAGTGTACAACCAAGAGCAATATATACACTATACGATTATAAGGATCCTCAGCTTCAAAGTGAAGGCGAAGAGTTGTTTTCACTAACAAAAAAGTACCTCAAGACTTTTGAGCATATGGAATCGAGAGACTTGCATGACATGCCCATTTTTAGCTTTAGCCCATGGTAAGAATGTGTGACTGTGTTTTGCATATACATCTTTTTCATTTTCTTCATTGCATATAGTTGCGCTGTAAATAGCACTGTTGAGTAACATTTTGAAACCCGCTTCAGTGTGATTCATTACTCAAATCATTGAAGTTTTAGTTTGCCTGGATGCTTTGTTGTTTGACTTGTCTCTACTGTCACCCAGAAATACAACAATAAAAACATTTCCTCCTTCTGCACACTATTTAAGACCCTACCAATATAAAAGGCAGAAGATGCTCTTGCACAGATGGCAGTACAATGCAAGTTATCTGAGCTCGACTAAGGACCATCGTCGAACCAGCTGCGATTATATTATAGTTCTAATATAGTTTCCCTTGTTGCCTGTCGGCTGCCAATGGCAACGAGGAAATGCGCCATGCAGCAGCTTTCTGCTTTCTTGTTTTAGTAGGGCTGGGGACAAATTAGTTGGCCCATACAAAGTCCCATAGACAAGAGACCGAGGTTTGCGGGGGACTTTGTTCCAGTGACCACATTCTAGCCAATCACGCGCCCCCATGACGAATTCCAGCCAAATGTAATAAAAAAATAGTTACTAAAACAAAAACAAATAAACTTTGTGAGAAGCTCTTTATAATAGTACTGCTTTCTCTTGTTCATGAAGGGATATATAATTGAGCTCTCTGACCAGGCTCAGGGACGTGTGGTGAGGTCTCGAAAGACATCAGAAGAACAACTAGAAATCTGATATCATAACCCCAAAATATAGCAAACCTAGCCGAGGGAAAGCACGAGTCATGACGAAAAGTATAGGCTCCATGACAATGAAAGAACAGGAAATCCAAGTTGATATTGTGATCAACGAAATTGTACGCCTTCTGGATAGTTCTGGCGAGGCTGGCTATATTGGAGAAGCAAGTAAGTGTTTTCATTGATTTGATTTCGCTTTGAAAGAGAGACGCTAAACCGCTGACGATTTAATATATTCGAATGTCTTGTTGTATATTGAATCTGTAGTAACGCAGAAAGAGCATATGCTTCAGGCTGCTCACTTTGCTTATCACGAAGGCTATGATCATGATGTAGTAATAGCTGCCCTCCTTCATGATATAGGTCATTTGTGTGCTCCCCCCGATGGTGACCGTATGGGTGACTTTGGTGTAGCCGATCATGAATCAATTGGGGCCCTTTATCTACTGCGCAGAGGGTTTTCCCAAAAGGTTGCTGACCTTGTATATGCCCATGTGTATGTAAAACGTTACTTGACAAAGAGAGAGGCTGGCTATCACGAAAGTTTATCGCCAGCTAGTGCTAAATCTCTTGAATATCAAGGTGGTCCACTCACAGATCAAGAAGCCGATGACTTTGAGAAGCAGCCATTCTTTGAAGAAAAACTTCGAATGAGATACTGGGATGAAATGTCCAAAGTTGCTCCGCATCCAAAGGACTTTGAAGGTCTCCAATTTTACATTCCTATCATGAAAAAACATCTACTCTCGCAAGTACCAACTTCCAGAAAGCAAGGTCTCCAGTCTGCTATCCACGTTTGCTAACTTGAGAATGAAATTAGCAAGCAAGTACCTGAAAGTACGAAACTCAATACCCAGATTTAATAAACCATTATGTGAAGGGCCGCTCAAACTTGTACTTTAGAAATTGGAGCTGTGCCAATTTTTGTGCTTCTTTACCTCATCCCTAACTCTCTGAGAAAGTTATATGTTTCGATAAAGAGTCTTTTAAAACAGTCTTTTTGTAGTGCACAGTGCACGCACACATTGACAAATTTGGTGGTACTCTTAACCCCGAAACAAAGAGAATTTACAGTGTAAGCAGAAGCAATGAAACCTGAATGGAAAGTGTCATCCTGGTTGACCCGGTCGAGGGGTCTTGACATGAGGACGTCCTGCAGCTTGTTGAATGAAGCAAGGAATTAAGACCGGCGGGGGAGGGAGGGCGATAAGGGGACTGCATATTTCACCTCACCGTGGCCACTGGCCAGTCAGTACAGCTGTGGCTTTGTTACTGCACGGCCCCCTCAGGCTGCAGCTCTTTTTTTTAGTTTTATTTTTCTTTATTTCGATTTACTTGAGTGTGAGGGATGGAGTGGTTTGTGCTGGCTGTGTAGGTTAGTGTAGAGATTTTGAGTATAATGGGATTGTGGTAAAGGCAGTTTGATAAAGGATGGTGAACAGAAATAGCTTGGAGAGTAATGGTGCGGGATCACCAAGTACGATTCAGTTTAGTGCCGATGTGGAAGATGCCATTGCCTTGTGTCTCCCAAGTGACGACCCTTTGGATAATCCCAAATTCAATTCAGTTGAGTATATCAACAGCTTGTTTCCGAACGAGCATTCTTTGAATAATGTAGATAGCACGATTAGTAAGCTGAAGCATAAAATCAATGGATTGGACCAAGAAGTTCGACTTGTTGTTCGTAACCAAACGTATTACGGTCATGACGGGCAGAATGCGTTGAACGGAGCTCAAGATGCTATACAGGAATTGTTTGGTAGGGTGAAAGACATTAAAAAAAAAGCAGAATTATCGGAAATAATGGTACAAGAAATCACGAGGGACATCAAGGCTCTAGATTATGCCAAAAAAAATCTAACAACATCAATCACTACACTAAATCATTTGCACATGCTTGTTTCTGGAGTAGAAACACTTACCGAAATGACCAAACGAGGTCAATATAAGAAGGCGGCTAATCTTCTCCAGGGATTGCTGAATATTTTGAATGAGTTTGAATCTTACAAGCACTTGGAAAAGATCGAAAGTTTGTCCTCTCAAATCCACACAGTCAAAGACCAACTTCACGAGAAAGCTGTTTCCGAATTCGAGCACACATTTGCTAAGAATAATCGAGAGCCTATCAATGCGAAACTTCTCATTGAGGCGTGCATGGTGATGAATGTTTTACCTAAAGAAGCAAGAACTAAGTTGATTCAATGGTTTGTCAATCTTCAAGTCTCCGACTATAAGATTGCCTTTAATGAAAATTTGGAGGCATCGGGGCTGGAAAAACTTGAGCGTCGATATGCATGGCTAAAGAGATGCTTAACAGGGTTCACTGAAGAGTGTGGAGATATATTTCCAGAGTCGTGGTGCATTGCAAAGCATATAACTATTGGTTTCTGCCATCAAACACGAGTCGATTTCAGCAAGCTGCTCGAAAAAAGAAAAGATTCCATTGATGTAAAGTTGTTGTTATTTGCACTGGGGAAGACTATTCAGTTTGAGAGGTACTTAGAGCTAAGGTTTAAAAACGACTGTGAAAGCAGTGAGTCCGATAATGAGGAAGCTGAAGTTGAAGTGGAAGAGGGTGAAATTGCTCAGGGTTCTTCTCGCAGCGAGCGCTTAGCTGCAACAGATGGAGTTGTATCTGCGGATTCTGTGAGGGAAAAATATTTAAGATTTAAAAGGGAAAAAGAAAAAATGGGAGGTGAAAATGGATCTCTTCAGGAGAAAAAAAAGAGGCCCTCTATCTTTTCTAACATCATATCGGAATGCTTTGAGCCGTATCTTAGCGTGTTTATTGAAGCCCAGGATGAAAATTTGAAGGGAATGTTTTCTGATTTCAGCTCAACATTTAAGGAGATTGCCTTGGATGAAAATATTAATAGGGACGCTGGACCAGCTAGAGTTCATCCTAGTTGCGCTGACTTGTTTGTCTTCTACAAAAATTGTCTTGTTCAATGCTCTCAATTGTCGGTGAAAAAGCCACTGTTGGATCTGTATAGGGTATTCGCGAAATATCTGAATTTATATTGCTCTTCCATCTTAATTAGTAGCCTACCAAAAGCAGCATCAATGACCTCGTCGTCTCTTTCGGCGTTTTACAACAAAACCGAATCAACCGAAATGAAACTTTCCGTTGATGATTTGTATCTTGTTTGCTGTATTATAAACACAGCTGAGTACTGCCGTGAAACGACAAAGCAGCTTGAAGAGAAGATTATTGAAAAGATTGACGCATCCCTTAAAGACCGTGTGGATATGAACACGGAACAAGACGTCTTTCATGAAGCAATATCATTGGCCATTCAAGCTTTAGTCCGTGGCGTCGATTCGGCGCTGGATGCGTCTTTAACTGCAATGGCCAAAATTCCTTGGAGCACAATTGAGAATGTGGGCGATCAGTCTCCGTATGTCTCTGCCATTAACGAATACTTGACGCAGACGGGTCCGATAATTCGACTTTATCTTTCTAGCAGCAAATATTACACTAGTTTTTGCTCAAAGTTTGTCAACTTATTTATCCCGCAGCTTGTTAATAATATTTATAAGTGCAAGCCGATGAATGATATTTCGGCTGAACAGCTTTTGTTAGACATCCATTCAATCAAAACAATCCTATTAGGATTTCCATCTTTTGGGGTAGAAGGGAGTGGGGGTGTTCCCTCGAGCTATGCAAAATTTGTGAACAAAGCAATGGCCAAAGCAGAGATGATCTTGAAAGTTATTATGACCCCAGCATCACCAGAAGTGACATTTGTCCAGACATACATTAACCTGGTTGCAGATGCAGATATATCGAGTTTCCAAAAGATTTTGGATATGAAGGTAAGAGCTATTGCTGTCTGTTATGTAGGCCAGTGGACTGGAAGGGCTAACGGTATTAATGCTTTGTTTTCTTTTTTTTTAGGGTGTAAGGAAAGGCGAACAGCAGCAACTCCTGGATGTATTTAAGCGACACCTTCCAGCGCCTCCTTCTGCGAACTTTGTACAGTCAGCTACGGTTACTGAAGAGTATGACGCGTCGCGAATGGTTTCTCAGAATATCAAGAAGCTTGAATCTATAATCAAGCGTTTCTAAACAACTTTAATAAGGTGAGGAGTAACACCAAATGTGATGGAGGCATGGGGCAGAAGAATGGAAATAGTTCACAGCAAGGAATGTGGACAAATTCCAGTTGTACATAGTTAGGATATTATTGTGAGAGATGTGATGCAAATAAACTTTTAAACTTTCCTGTGTAGATTGTGAAATGGTACATTGTTCTGTTTGTAATATAAGCAACGTCAATATAAGATGAACGGTCAATGTGCTTAAAAGCCAGCTGATCCAATAGACAGCTATGCATGCAAGGAACAGCTCTGCACGCACGGCAAAGAGCCTTGCGCACGGGGTCATGATATGTGATACATTATTATGATTCTCACAGATATTCATGCATCAGCGATTTCCCATTGGATGGTTGTAGCGAGTCAGCGAGCGGGCAGACTTAATTATGCAGGTTTTGATCTACAACAGTAACAATATGGCTGATGACTGATCATGCATGTGCTCTGGCTGCGGTTTGGACATGAAAAGGTGCTTCAGGGCGTAACCCTTTGTAAGAGGAGTGCTATACGATCAATGATAATATTTGGGAATTTATAAATTATGTTGTTAATTTATAGTGTTTTTCCACTAATTCACTGGACCAAACCAAGTAAATATTGTTGTTATTGTTATTTTACCTGGATTTCCCCGTCCCGCAGCAGGGTGATTTGTTTGTGTTTGAATTGAGATTGAGCCAGACCCACTCTGCAGGTAGGCTAGCTAGGAGTAGTATATCGGGAGTGTATACGCGTCTGGCTAGTGAGTCTTGCATCATCTTCAGTGGGTAAGAGAGCAGGGCTTTGGCCTTTGGGGGGGTTGGTTTTTGTTTCTGTAGAGAAGGAGAAAAAGGGGAATTTAGAATGGGATTTCAGCAAAGTGTATATAAGTTTTGAATTCCTGGGAGTGAGAGTGCTGTTTTGTTTGTTAACTATTCAGAGTTGATAGATATAAAGTGTAAAATGACAGGAAAGGGAGGGAATTTTCCAAGGGATGTGGAAATGGTGGGAGTCGGAAGGTTGGATCCTGAGGGTTTGTCCGACTTTCAGGCACCGGGAAGCCCAATTCCAAGGGAAAAATCACTGGGAAGTTATTTTGGTAAGAAGAAGTCACTTGGGGGTAGTGACAATCTAGAAGCTTCAGATTCCGGACTTTCAAGTCCGTCAATGATTGCTAGCGACAGTGATTTTATTGACGAAAGTCTCTTACAAGGGGAGTTGGAGGACAGTATTTGCTTTTCCACGAAATGCTCAAGTCCTGTGGAAACTTTAAGTGCAAAAGGGATTAGAGGGGAGTTACAAATGAGTGTAACTTATATGGGAAACTCTCTGAAAGTTGACATACAAAAAGTGCGGTGTCTTTTATCAGCTCCTCAAAAAGCCAGATTTGAGCCGTACTTCAATATGCAATTACATGACCAGGGGAAAGTGAGAGAGGCAAAGACAGAGAAGAAAAAAACCCTAGTTAAGGAGAAGACTTCTTTTTCTTTGGAGAGTCCGTTAACGCCGAGGAGTGAACGACTAAGGTTTTCATATGGTGAATCAATACCCAAATCCCGAAGAAAGTCTTCGGTATCTCTAGAAACACAAGTGTCCAAAAGCTTCGAGTTTCTTGTGGAGTCAAATCTAACGTCTCCATCGAGTGAATCGTTCCTTATTGTTAATGTAATGTGCTGTGTTGGGTCTCTAGACAGGCAAGAAAAAGTGGGAATAGTGGTCGTGCCATTGAAGGGTATGGCACTGGGGGTGCCTTGTGAAGGGTTTTATTTAATTGGATCGATTAAAAATGCGCGTGGTCCAAAGAAGAACAACAGAGCAAAGATGGCACCTATACCAACAGCAGGAAAGCTGCTAGATGACATGAATTCAGAAACATCTCTGTCCACAGGATCACGAAAAATTGTATCACTTCGCACTCTGTTCATTTGCCTTATCACCGTTCAACTTATCGTTGCTGTTTCTGTAACGACAGCCATCACATATGTGGCCGCACAGAATGAGTTGCATGATTCAGCTAAAGAGGTTGTTGCTAAAGTAGGGTCTGGCACAGTATCTGCTTTAGTCTTTCTATTTTCTGGACCACTTCTCTCTACCATCACAGAGCTTCCTGTACCACAATCACCGTCCACAACTGAAAATGAAATGTTGTTCTCACTTTATCAATCTATTAATTCTTCAACTACATCTCGCATTTCCACGGCTTCTTCACTTTATTATGGGGCAGAAGTGGGCACATTCTATCAATATTCAGAAAGATATACAATCGACAACATTGCACTGTTCTATCCAACTGTTATGATTAAGAATCAAACTGCTACTATTGGGCAAAACGCAACAATGTACAAGGCGAATATTGATTGCGAATATTACCAAGTTAACACATGCAAGCTTTTTGACACGACATCACCGCTGGCTCGGGTTCCTTACAATGTCACGGACCGAGCGTGGTTCCAATTGGGAAAGACGGTGACTGAAGGTGTCAGATGGACAGATATTTATAATTTTTCTACTCCCGCGGAACCAGGGTTGACAGCTGTGCACCAAGTAAAGCAACAAGATACCGGAAATTTCCAAGGGGTCATTGGATCTGACTTGCCTTTATCTGCTATTGATTCTTATATGAAAAGTCAGAGTTACTATAGTACGGGCATGGGATACTTGGTTGAGGTAACTAACGGCTCTTTGTTTTCATCATCAGTTAACTCTCCGGTGTTCCTGTCTCCCAACATGACGCGCATTGCCGCCGAAAATAGCACAGACACTACAATACGAATGACATCTAGATTCTTAGAGTCATTGTGCGTTGGATACGTGTTAGATCCATTTAATGTAACATCTCTTTGGGAGTGCATCGGGAGCGAGATGAATGGGACGTATTTTGCTGATGACAATGTCATTAACGTGTCGAATTATAGTGATAGTGGAGGGTTGAACCTTGTCAGTGTCGTAGTAATTCCACAAAGTGATTTTGATGAAACCTTCAACAGAATGATTAAAGTATCTGTTGGTGTTGCGATAGTTCTTCTTTTTGTTTCTATATTGATTGCAATTATTTGTGTCAGTATGTTTACGAAGAAGTTGATTGAAGCTACGAAAAGCCTAAAAAATTTCTCAACCTTAAATTTTTCGGAGGAGGTTCAACGAGACGGCATTAACTCACCAATCAAAGAAATCAGTAGAATATATAACGCATTAGCAAATATGCGGTCCTCGTTGAAGTCGTTTTCAAAGTATGTTCCTCCAGACGTTGTAAGGTTCCTTGTTAAAGAAAATCAAGAAGCTTGCTTGGGTGGTGAGCAGAAACTTGTCACAGTTCTATTTTCTGATGTTGTGGGTTTTACGGAAATATCGGAAGAGTTGTCTTTAGATGAGCTTATATCACTAATGAGTGAGTACCTTGAAGAGATGTCAAATATCATTAAAGAGAATGAAGGAACGGTTGATAAGTATATTGGTGACGCAATTATGGCGTTGTGGAATGCACCTGAGTTGGTTGAAGACCATGCATCCAAAGCATGTACTGCCGCCTTGTGTTGCCAAAAGCGCCTGGAAATCATGTCGAAGAACTGGGAGAGGCGTGGGTACAGGCCAGTAAAAGCCAGGATTGGCATTCATACAGGCGATGCAATTGTTGGCAATTTTGGTGCCAGAGAAAGGCTCAACTACACTGCTTTGGGTGATAACATAAATTTGGGCTCTCGTCTAGAGTCACTAAATAAGGAATATAACACTTCGATTCTTATATCGCAAGCAACGTACGATCGAGTATCGCAATATTTTCTGTGCAGACCGTTGGATCTTGTGTCTGTGAAGGGAAAAGTCAAGCCCTCTTGTATTTATGAACTAATAGATTGTAAGGATAGTGTTTCATTAGAGCAATTTGAAGACGTTAAACTGTTTGAAGAGGCATATTCAAACTTCCGCGCCCAAAACTTTAAAGAAGCCTTGACAAAGTTCCAAAGATACTTAATCAGACACCCACACGATGTTGCCGCCGAACGACACTCGAAGTCATGCGAACTCTTCATGGAGAATCGTCCCAGTGCAGACTGGACTGGAGAGCGCAAAATGCATACCAAATAGTTTTAGTGTTTTGCTGAAAATGTGTTCCTCCGACGACGCGCTACAGACTGGATTGCATGTAGGTTTTCAAATTTGAGACTGCTGGTCAGCTTCTTACAGTAATAGATTCATGATGAATAAATTGAATTTGTAAAGCATTCCCCAAGTATAGTACTTTATACTTTTGCGGTTTGTCAGGAATATTTGAAAAACTTGCGCTATAGGCTTGAATGCAGCTCATGTAGCTATGTACTCAGCTTGTTATTATAACGTGTGATCGATCGTGAAAAATTGCGGACTGTCGAACTGAACGAATGAGAAGAAAGGGAGAAATCGGGAGAAAATAATGGAAAACCAAAACCCCAAAAGCCAAGCCATCTCAAGTACAATAATCCAGGCCGCGGTGAGGCCAGAGGGGTTTAGTGTGCAGCTAATAATAGATAGACGATAAACCATGCGTGTTATGGGCAGGGTGTTGTTGTTGTCTAGTTGGGAGTAGTGGTGCAGATTTAGCTTGGGATTATTGTATTGTATTCAGATCAGAGGCAGTAGTTGTAGGGACTATAGAAGAACAGGTATTGCCTTCGTACACAAATTTGTTTTTTGAATAGCTCTTGGACAAGATGCTGTTTGTGGGATGTTGTTCAAAAGCGCTGGATTAGTTGGGGTTGATTTATCGTAGACAGGAAAAAGTAGAAACGAGGGAATAGTACATAAGTAATCAGGTGTTTGAGTCGGATGTCGGAGCCACAAACTCCTCCGGTTGGGGAGGCGAATGATAGGAGAATATCTCCTTCGCACAGTATAGAAGTCACCGCGCCGGATCTAAGCCGAAGGGTAATCGTGGGCACTGCAGGTAGTGAAGAATTGGCTCCTAGTGACAGTCTTCAAGTGGGATCAGGCTCGCGGCCGTTGTTTCCGTACGCTGAAGGGAGGGATGAAGAAATTGATTCCATGTCCCCCCTTCACGACTTTCCACCAGAAGCAAGATCACATAGAAGGGGCAGTTTTCAATCGAAAATGTATGCACCGAGATCGAGCCTTGCAGGTAAGTTTTCGTAGAACACTAAGGAAATCTGTATAGTTGTCAACAAAGTCTCCCTGCTTTTACTAAATCTTTTTGTCGTTGTGTTTACCAACAATAGAACCAGACGGTAGCTTTGTAACAAAGTCAGAGTCTTTTAATGAAGATGGGAGGATCGTGCAAGGGGAAGTAAACGTAAGATTGCTGTATACAAAATCTAAATTAGAAATTGTCTTGGTTGGTTGTAATATTTTGGGACCTAGGTTGGATCCATCAACGTGTTTGGATTTATATTGTAAGGTAAAGCTGAGGGAATGCCCATCGCCTGGACATCATCATGGTACCCATCGTAAAAAAGTGACGGGGCCAATGGCCAAATGCGATGTACGCGATGTGGCAGAAGTTATTGCAAGCTGCCCCAAGGAGCATAGTAATACTTTAAGGCCAGATTCGCGCAGAGGATCGGGGAATACTAGGCGGGCATCGTCTGCAAATGGGGATGAAGCTGGGATGCTGTTTGGGGCTCACTGGGACTGGGAATTTTCTTTTGATGTTACGAATCCTCTAGTCTGTGAAAAAGGATATGCAGTTCTTGAAATAATGGTTTATGTTAAGGGCGATAGTACTCTACTTGGTTCTTGCAATATACCTCTTGATGGATTGCTTGAAAATATTCCTTTGGATGGATTTTATCCCTTAATGAGTACGAAAAGAAGGGGATCTTTCTCTATGCTTCAGTCTACATCAAAGAGTGTCATTCAACAGCGACTCCTAAGTGTCGTTGGGAGAATAGTTAAGAACAGAGATGGGGAAACTGTGAAAGAATTCGAATACGCAAAAGGTGGCAAAAAGGCTCCTTTCCGCAAAATTGTGTCCATAAGGACTGTTTTTGTGTGTTTAATCGCAATACAGCTTGTTGTGGCGATTGCCGTTACGACTTCCCTGACGTATATAGCAGCTAGGGACGAACTTGAAAATTCTGCAAAAGAACTGGTGTCGTCTACTGCGGATTCTATTTATGCAGAGCTTCAAACGTTTTTTGGAGGCCCTCCGATGAATGTGCTTGGGATAAACCAGAATCCTCTAGCAAAAGCGTTTGATTTAAATCAGTATAATCAGTCTCTTTTGTACGAATTCGGAAGTATGAATGAATCTAGAGCAAATACTCTTTCAAGTGTGGAAGCTTTGTTTTATGGTTCAGCTGATAATCGGATGACCTCTGTCAATAGCGAAAATGCTAGCTACGCAGACACGACTTTGGCCCAGCAGGCAAAGTTGCGTAGATACGCTATTACGAAAGTGTGCGAAACGTGGCAGACCTCATGTGTTCTGTACGACCCGCAGAGCACGGCTTATGAGCAGCCATACAATGTATCTACTAGAGATTGGTATATTTTGGGAAAGGCTTCAACGAGCATGGGATGGACGGATCCATACTTGTTTGCTAATGGAAGGGGGTTTGGTATAACTGCCTATCAGCAGGCAAGGCAAACTGACACAGGGGCGTTCAATGGGGTAGTAGGAGGGGATCTGGCGTTAGAGGCGATTAGTATGTTTCTTTCTGAACAGCAGTATTATAAGACGGGGCTTGGCTATCTTGTTCAAATTTCAAACGGGACAATATTTGCGAGCTCCGATAACTCTGCTGAGATTCAATATCAGTACGTCTTTGCTAACCATAGTGAAAACGGCGCTATTCGGAAATCAGCATCGTTTCTGGAAACCACTTCTTTTGATGAATGCGGAGGCCCGGACAATACAACCTGTGTATGGCTGACGGCGGCAAACAACATTACCTATTTTGCTAATGATGACGTTGTGTACTGCCGTTTATTTAAAGACTCTTTGGGTTTAAACCTTGCTATTGTCATTGTTATTCCTTTTGATGACTTCACGGAATCTTTTAATGAGATGATGTACATTGCTGCTTCGGTAGGTGTTGCTCTTTTGTTTCTGTCTATTGCCATATCAATTTTCATGGTGAATGAATTTACCAGAGAATTAGTTTTGGCTACGAAACAATTGCGGAAATTTGCAAGCCTTGAATTTTCAGAAAACGACTATACTAGTGGTCTGAATTCTCCTATTAAAGAAATAAGCCGAATATACTATGCGCTAACAAATATGCGTTCTTCCTTGAAGTCCTTTACTAAATATGTTCCGGCAGATGTCGTCCGTGGACTCGTAAAGGATAACCAAGTTGCTAAAATAGGAGGCGAAAGAAGAATTTTAAGTATTTTGTTTTCGGACATCGTTAATTTCACTAGAATTTCTGAAGAGTTAACCCTTGATGAGCTTATAACGATCATGGGTGAGTATTTGGACGAAATGTCTATAATAATCAAAGAGCACGAAGGAACTGTTGACAAGTACATAGGTGATGCTATTATGGCTCTTTGGAATGCTCCCGAACTTGTCGATGACCATGCGGTGAAAGCTTGTGCTGCGGCTATCGAATATCAAAGGAGGTTAAAAATATTCTCTGATGATTGGGTTGTGAAAGGGTACCCAGCTATTAAGGCTAGGATAGGTATACATACAGGAGAAGCTATTGTGGGGAATTTTGGTGCCAAGGAAAGACTGAACTATACTGCTTTAGGCGACAACGTTAATTTGGGGTCGAGACTTGAAGCATTGAATAAGGAATATGGCACTAATATAATGATTTCGGAGGATACATATCGAGAAGTCATGGACAAATTCCTCTGTAGACCGTTAGATATGGTTGCTGTCAAAGGAAAAGTGCATCCATCTGTTGTATTTGAACTTGTATGTCATGTGGAATCTGCGAGTGTCAAACAAATTGAGGACGTTCGACTTTTTGCCAGAGCACTGGAAAGTTTAAAATCGAAAGACGTCAGCCTTGCCTTATCACTTTTCGAGTCGTATTTAAAAGAGCATCCAAGAGATAAAGGAGCCCTACTGCACATTCATACCTGCAAGAATCTTTTAGCAAATGGCATACCAGAAGAATGGAACGGGGTGAGGATCATGGACACTAAATAAATACACACTTCGTGGTACCCCTTCTATCATGTAGCTTTGTTCTTGAGTTCTAGCATAGACGTTCAACGTCTTATTCACGCGAAACCTCAAACCTTTCAATCAGCTAGACATGATATTATTATACCTTTAATTTATCGCCCTCATGCGGAAACACTCTGCATGGCCCACGTCGGGGCGGCCTGGTGATATATAGATGGAGCCTGATTACCATATATGGCAAAGAAATTGGCATGATAATAAATAACAAGGCCAAGGCCCCCTTGTCAAAAGAATACAATAAATAAAATTGCAATGACCTAAAGGTCGGCTCGCTCGCCATTTTCTTCTTTAGGGTTATAGATAGTAGCGCAAATTCCAGGAGCCAATCAGAGGACGCCCTAAAAGTGTATTTAAATTGTCCATCAGTAAGGAGGAATCGCTCGCAAGCTCGCTCGATTATTTGGTAATGGGAACTAAGGATATTTAGATTTGCGCTTGCTTCAAGGAGAGCATAGTTGGGCGGATAATGACTTCTTTTTTTGTCTTTGAGAGGGTGGCGGAAAAGTAAAAACTCCTTCAAGATGCCAAGGAGAAGAAGAGAAACTCGGAAAAGGGACAGGTCGGAGCCGGCACTGTATCCTGATGGGCGAGATGCGTCGGTGAAAACTGACGAAGTATCAGTGGCAATTGAAGAAGATTCAAAAGAAAGAAGATTCAGCTCGTTGGCTTCCGAAATGGCCCATTGCATTGCATTGGAAGATGGTGGTGGCTCAGTAGATTCAAACTTGCAACTAAAAGGAGTTGAACAAAAGCTAGAATCTCTGAATGCAAGTATTAGATCACTAAATGATACAGGTTCGAATGGCGACAAAAATGCAGATGCGGAGGGTGCTGACGAGGACTCAGAAAGTCTTAAACTAACGCTAAATGACATAAAGAGAAACCAAATGGTCTATGAGAGCGTTAATGTTCTAGAGGATACTCACTACCTGGGAGCGCACAGGGATAGCATATGTGACTCTAATCTTGATAATTCATTACAGCAATCTTTCCAGGTGCACATTCGCCAAGATAGTTTGGCAAATTCATCCGTTGGTAATGATAGTTTTGGGCTTCTTCCAACCGTACAAGGCCCTTTTGTTCGAACCATGGGAAGCGATAGTGATGCAAACATTGGAGCAGTAACAGAGAACTGTGTGGAAGAATGTAAAGGGGGGGGGAGTGGGAGTCTGTATTTCAATATTAAAAGTCATGGAGATGTGGTAAATCTAAATCTTATCACTTTAACATTAAATGTAAATATAAAAACAACGCCCAGAATGACGCTTCAGTTTTATCAGCCTGGAAGCAAGATACAGAGGGCTTCGGAATCTAAGCATATTGGGATATATCCATGTTTGCAGCCATTAGGAGGGTTTATCGATACAGAGCAAGAGCTCGACGACTCTATCCTCGTAAAGAAATGGCACACGTCTTTTGAATTCAAAACCCACAGTGCAACACTTCGAGAAACGGGAATAGTGGTAACGTTCTATGACGGTAACGAGAAGTTGGGGGCCTGTGAAATAGATACATCATTGATCAATCCTGGAAATACAACGTCCATGACAATTCCTTTAGTCTGTAAGCGTACAAGCTGGTCAGAAGTAGCACGCAAACTTTCCCTCAACACTGGAAACCCCTTTAAAAAATCAAATGAAATGAGAAGAAGTGGCAGATGCGCTAAACTTCTTTCTTTGCGCTCGTCATTTGTTCTTTTGTACGCCATTCTTCTTGCTATTGTAATTTCTATTCTTACAGCTATGCTTTGGAATGCTGCCATCAACGAGCTGGAAGATAGCTCAAATTTAATTGTAGCAAATTCCGCAGACAGAGTTTTAGCAGAGTATAATTTTTTCTTTTCCGGGCCATTAATGACCGCTACAACACTGGCCAATCTACCAGCATTACAAACCGCGACGGATTTGGATAATCTAGCATACCTATTTCGAGACGCCATTCTAATGAATGGATACAACCTTCGAATGGTTCAAGCTTACATAGCCTACTATGGAAGTGAAGACGACAAATTTGTATTTGTGAGAGAAGAAGGGAATGCCACCACAGATACTGTCTCGTTTGTAAGGGACGGGACGACGGGTACAAGAAATTTCCATACCCTGAACAGATCATGTGGTTTTAGAACTTATTCATCTTGCAACCTATGGGATTCCGCATCAGCTCATCTTCCGGATGCAACTTTTGTTCCATCGGATCGCCCTTGGTTTATAGATGGGAAGAATACTGAAAGCACAAGGTACTCAGAACCTTATGCTTTTGCAAGTTCGGGACTTCCCGGGGTTACTGCTTATGCTCAAGTGAAGCGACTTTCTCCCACAAGTCAGTTTGGTGGAGTAGTGGGTGTGGATTTTACCTTGCAGTTCATCAGTACCTTCATGGAGGGGCTTTCATATTATAAGACTGGAGTAGGCTTTATGGTAAACATGTTCGATGGAAAAATGATTGCAAATTCTGTTGGTGATTCAAATTTGATAGACCCATCTCATAGTACAAACTTTTTAATTAGACTTGGGGCTCGAATGGCAGAAGATCAATGCAGTTCGAATGGGAATGTCACTGCTAAGTGGATATGTATGGAACAGGTATCTGCGAATGTCTGGACCTCTGACGGAGTTAGCTTAACTGTAAGGACCGGGGGCCTAAACTACACCAAAGGTGGAGTAGCTATAGTTATTGTTATTCCCGAAGAAGATTATACAGACTCCTATAAGGAGAATGCTCTTGTTGCCATTTACACAAGCATTGGTTTGTATGCTTTCAGCATCTTAGTGTCATATATTGTTATCCATTACATTACCAGGGATCTAGTGAGGGCTACTAAGCTTTTGAAGAGATATGCTGAGCTAGACTTCCGCCACGAATTTCCGGAACATGGTTTAAATTCGTGGGTAAAGGAAATCGCTCGCGTTTACATGGCTCTTTTTAATATGAAAACTGCATTGAAATCCTTCTCTAAATACGTTCCAATTGAGATTATCAGATATCTAATTCGGGAAAGGAAAGAGGCTGTTTTAGGTGGGGAGCGAAAATATGTGACAGTTTTCTTTTCAGATATCGTAAACTTTACCAACATTTCTGAATGTCTTGAGCTTGATAAGTTGATTACTTTGATGGGGGCTTATTTGCAAGAAATGACTGCTATTATTGAAGAACATCAAGGTTGTATTGATAAATATGTTGGAGATGCAATAATGGCTTTGTGGAACGTTCCTGAAAATATGGATAATTATGCTGAAAAGGCATGTATGGCAGCTTTAAAGTGCCGGGACAAGCTCAATTCATTTTCCAAGGGCTGGGTTGCACGCGGATTCCCCGTTGTTCGGGCACGGATAGGACTTCATACTGGGGAGGCCATTGTTGGAAACTTCGGGGCAAAAGAACGATTAAATTACACTGCTTTGGGAGACACAATTAACTTAGGATCGCGACTCGAAGCGTTAAACAAAGAATATGGGACCTCGATTATGATTTCTGAAGCAACATATGAAATGGTGAAAGGTGAATTTATTTGCCGGCCTCTTGATTTTGTGGCTGTAAAAGGGAAAGACCTGCCTTGCCTTGTATTCGAACTTGTAGCTGCCAAAGCTAGATGCAGTGTTGAACTTGTTGAAGATATTGAACTTTTTGTGAACGCTTTCAATGATTATCGACAGCAGAATTTTGAGGAAGCTCTTTCAAAGTTTGAATCTTACCTTTCTCTTCATGAAGCCGATGTTACTTGCAAAATTCACATTCAATCTTGCAAATTCTTTTTGCAAAACCCTCCCCAAAAAGATTGGAATGGTGTACGCGTCATGAAAACGAAGTAATAAATCTCAAATGACCAAAAAATCTTATGTCGATCTAAGCGAGCGAGGCCTAGTGTCGATGTATTTCTTTCCCCTTCTCAATTCATTTATTTAATCAGTATGGAATTGGAAGGAGAGATATAACTTGAAACAAAGGAAGAGTATGGTGTTATGTGCTAAACAAGCTCCGGCAAAGCCGTCTCAAAACCTTCAACAGTCTCATGCAAGAATTCCGAGTGCTTTTGACGCATAGTAAAAGCAGGTGTATGGGGCAAAATTCTCTCGTATTTCTGATCATATGCACCAGGCCCAGGTACGCTCTCCGTATCTTTGGCTGTTCTGGGTCGTCCGGTGAGTGAATACTTCGGGTATCTTTTCTTTTTAGAGGTTATATCAATATCTACAACAGCGTAGTTGTTTGGACCGGGAGTAGTCGTTGATTTTTCCAATGTCCTTGGGCCTGATATTGAGTAGTTGGCTGAGCTATTATACACCCTGCTCTTTCCTCCAATGGTCTCGGGGACTGTATAGTGCCCTGGCCCTGGTCCCTCAGCAGCTACAGAAGTAAAATAATAAAAATCGGTCTTTAGTTTTCTTGCCTTGCAACAACATGAAATTTGCATAAAACTTACTTTTCCAATCCTTTAGCTTAATTCCCATGGTTTTCCTCTTCATTGAAGAGCCTATGCTAATGTGGTACTGTGCTGGTCCAGGAGAGCATACAAGATCTGGAGCACAAAAATTATAAAACAAAAAAAAAGTGAAAAAACATAAGCAATATTAGTTAGTGGTGAACAATCTAGTGAAGCAAAATTAGGCCATCTCTTAAAAAGTAAGTACCTTTAGAGGTGGTTAGTGTTGTTCTTCCCCCAATACTGTAACCTTCGCTACGCTCGTGTCCTGTCCTCGAATGACGTGGGCGATATGCAGCTGGTCCTGGAGACACACAATTTGCTATTAAGGAGGAAGAAGAATGAAGAAAGACAAGTGTGTCTTAAAATTAGACATGAATTCCTTGATTGGTCTATTTAGAAAGTGTTTCTTGGCATGCACTACCCACCTTTTTCGATGTTCTTCAAGCCAAATGAATGGGCAGGGGATACTCGCCTTGAGAAATCATGATGTATTATCCCCACTGTATTTGGTAGATTGTATGCAGCTGGTCCAGGACCAGTTATACGAGCTTCAATTGGTAGCTTTTCTTTTTTCAAGTCTTGCTTTGTTAGTGCCCCTCGACGAGAAAGCCCTGCTACCCGCGGGATTTGACAACTCCCCATTTTCATATATCTTTATGTGTTTGATTATGTGACTGCTCAACTTAATTTTATCCAAAAGCACATATTACACCAACGAGTAAATGATTCAACATGTACTTCGCACATGAATAAAATCAGTGTATCCTAAATGTGTCTGAATGAACCCCGTTCTCAATATCCTCTGTACAGAAACTCTTAGCGCCTATTTGGCATGGGAAGTACAAGGACAGCCCGGGTGATAATAAGGGGTACAGAGAGATATATCGGGGGAAGGATGTTTTGTTTACGTAATAATCCCCAATAAGGAAATGTCAATGGTCAGAAAAAGCCCAAAATTTAAAAGGTGCCAGAATACAGAATGCATTTATTTTTTATTTACTTTTTGCTATATTTGGCATCTGTTAATTTATCTTTTTTCGAGGCCTCGTTCGGCCTCGCTTTTTTCTTGTTTTTTACTCAAAAAAAGTTTTCTGAAAATATGTGGCAAGCAAGGAAGCAAGTGCGCTTTATCCACGTGTCTGTGCTCAAGGTTTAAAAGTTCAGAAAGCATAGATACTTCACGAGAAACACTGAAGTAAGTACCTTGCGTTGGTTGAGATATCAATGCCATGAACTCATATCACGTTCTATGAGCACAAATCATGAAAATATTGTGTTACCAAATTTCAAGTTTGCATCATTCGAAAAAGCAACTATTAGCCACACGTGGGGAAAAAGAAATGCAAATGCCCTTCCAATGATGACGGGCACGAAGAATGCGAATGCATATAGAGACGGGATAAGAGGAAGTCAACATGTTCTAATACACAAATGTATACTCTAGTGTTTTGATGGTTCCACATTCCATTGGAACCTTATTAAGGGGCAAATGATGAGAGTAAAGTGCAAAAACCTTAATACAAGCGCAGTTCACCTGGTTCACTGGTGACTTGCAGTGCAATGACCAATGCAGTGATTGAAGCCTGAATGTGACTGTGCATCGGTGGGGATTGGGAACTGGCATTTTCAATTCTTTTATTGGGTCACAAACAGCTCTGGTACATTATGTACCGGTTTGTGCCTTGCGAGTACGGGCTAAGTGGGTTGTGGAATGTCAAATAACGGATCAATAGAAAAAAACGGCGAAAGTTCAAATTCGGCACACGTAATTTTTCTTTCAATATTTTACTACACCAAAAACATAAAGTTCATTGGTTTTTCAATAATTCTCAGCCAGCGCCCAGCAACGTCCTAAGCTCAGAGTACATTCCATTCGAGCCACCAAAGGCACACAGTGCATATAGTTTATGCTAAAACTTATAGTACAAAATAAACCAAACATAAAAGTGCAAGTAAATAGTAATGTAAACTATAACCAACAAAAACACATTTTGCACTACATAGAATTGAAGGGGTATTTGTCATAACTTTATTAGAATAGATACACTATGAAGTACGCACAGCTACGGCGGCATGGCCATGGG
>PDIM01000070.1:70195-100286 GCA_002811675.1 Ichthyosporea sp. XGB-2017a | reverse complement strand
TAGTTCCCGCCATTCCCAGCCCCCCCCCCCCGCCAGCTATAATATATTCCTTTTTTCCTTTTTTTTCTTTTTTGGGTTCTTTGTTCTTTGTTCTTTTTTGTCCTTTGTCATGTGTGTGTGACTTTATATGTCATTTCCTATTTTTGGTTTCCAGTAAGTCCTTCCTAGTAGATCTCGTTGATGGGATTTGGGAAGGCTTCCTTGCTACTATTATACTGCAAATGCAATTTGTGAGTTTGCTAACTGCAAGGGCCTAATTCAAGGCATTTGAAACAGTAGGGTCAGTTGAGGTACCGAAAAGAATTCCATAATACACTCTCTTTCCAGAGACGAGGGAACAAACGTTTGTTTACGTTTCGAAATAGAGGTTGTCTTTTTAGGAGATTTTATTGCACATCATTTTCTCAAGTAAATATTATCAGGGTGCTGCTTCTAACGCAATTAAGCTGACAGTTCGCAGAAAGAGTTTTCTCTGTGGGAACAAGGTGAGTCTGGAGAGAAGGCAAGCTTTGGTTCTTTATTGTTTGCAGGCCCACTGCCAGATAACGGATCTTGTTATTTTTAGCAGTTCTAGGGAAAGTTCTATAGCTAAACATGCAACAAGATAATCGTCAACTTGCAATAATAATAATGGAGAAGAACATGAATTGCAAAAGAACGCGACGTCAACATTACCATATTTCCTAGTTTCATAGCAGAGTGTTGATCACGCCGCTAAAGAGGAGGCAGTGTAGAAATTCTGAAATCGAATTCTAAGTGATATATATAGGCAGGGGAATGTCCAATTGTCTTCCTTTTCGAGCACTGACGTAACTCTATTGGAGGATAGAGGATCAGCTAGGGTGCTCATTGGCGCAGATGCACATGCATTAGTGTTCTATTCCCTGACAAAAATCAGGCATATTGGAAGTCTACGGATCACGAGGCGCTATAAGAAATATGAAAACTGATCCAATGGAGCTATATAATTGGCCAGACGACTGATACGTCTTCATTCTTAACACCATTATTGGGCGAGTAGTGGGGCGTGGGCACATTCCATAAGAGAGTTGCTACAGAAACCGTGATCGCCCGGCCCTATTGAGGGCAATTCCCTGGTAGGAGTGAGCGTAATAACAAGCACATTACAGTCAACAGATGCAGGTTATGATAAATACTTTTGGATCAAATTTATTCTACGCTATGCATTATTATAGTAATAACTATGGACAGTACAGCTGCAGTTGTTGTTCTTGTTGTCCTTTCAGTCCATATATAAGCCCTGCAAGTCTTGGTACCCGACTCAGTGAGAGACTCGAGTTGACACGAAAGAGATTAAGAAAGAGAGAAGCAGGATCAGCTGTTAATATAATCTCTATTTTATTTATTTATTATTTATTTATTTATTTATTTACTCGTTTGGTAATTTATCCAAAGTATGAATGGGAAGCGTTGGGCCAATAAGACCAAGGATCCCATTGCTGCGGCTGCGGATTCTGGGGCTCATGGGGAGCAGGGTGAAAGGCAAGAATATAATATGGAAGAAACCTTAAATACCTATTCAAGCAATGAAGCATTTTCTCCTGAAAGACCTATATTAACTGCCGCTGCTCCAGAGGTGCAAGATATGCCCCAATTTGAAGAAACTTTTGAAATGAGTGCTCCGAGAAGGACTTCCGATGGGAGTGAGCGAAATGCTGTCACTAGCCAGAAGTTCTATGTTTTGGTGGACAGGATCTTTGTGGAATTACAAAGAAAATTTGGTTTTCAGTATGATAACATGACAAATCAAAGGGAACATTATCTTCACTTATACCATTCCCGACTTGGAAAATACTCTAAGGAAGAGGCAATGGCATCTATACATTCTGAATTGGTTGGAGAGCATTCAAATTTGTTTTCATGGACTAGAGCTGCTAATATTGATGAATGGGATGCCAAGGTAGATGAGTCACTGAAAGACACTGTTCAGGCCAAGACCAAGGCTTACGATGACGTTAACGTAAAAGGTTGGGCAAGGAAACGTATTGTCATTGCGTCTGAAAAGGAAGCTGAGAAGGCCTTACGTGAAGTAGCGCTGTTCCTTCTTGTGTGGGGAGAGGCTTCCAATGTGCGTCATATGCCCGAATGCTTATCTTTTATTTACAAATTGGCAATTGATTACGAAGGTGAGTCCTTCAAGGAGGGTGCTTTCCTTGCAGATGTTATTCAGCCTCTGTATGACTTTATCTTCAAGCAAGGATATTTTATTAACGAGGATGGTAAACAAGTTTTCCGACCCCGAAACTATACAAAAAAGATCAACTATGATGATTGCAACGAAACATTCTGGTCTGTCGATGCTATTTTGCGTGTTGTAGTTATAAGTAATAGAGGGACACCTCACCGTTTGATGAAATATAGGAAAGATAAACGGTATGGGCTTTTGAAGGATGTTGATTGGGAAATGTCCTTTCGCAAAACGTACAAAGAAATCCGCACTCCTATTCATGTGCTTGTCAACTTTAGCCGGATCTGGCTTCTTCATTTGATTGCCTATATCCTTTCATTTGCTGTGGAATCTGATTTCGATAATAGTGATCATGCAACTGTTGGTTATGCTGGATTTGCGTGTGCGTGTTTTGCGCTGTTGAGTGATCTTTGTGAAATGGTGTTTATTCCTCGTTCTGGATGGAAGCCTATACTCTTCCGATTGCTGTGCTGGACTTTTCTTTTTACAGCTGATTTAACTTTACTCATTTTGCAGCAAAACTGTATTCATTCTGGTGATTCGTGTACAGCTTATACGTCAATTTTGTATGTTCTGACGGCAATCACATTTATCGTTGTTGTGTGCATCCCCAAGTCTCTTTTTCCTTGGAATGAAAACAGAGCATTCATATCTTACTATGTCCAAAACAGCATTGGGGACACTGTCGCCTCTATTCTAACCTGGAGTGCTACTGCGGTGGCAAAAGTGGTTCTAGGATATATGTTTGTTTATAAGGATTTGTTTTCTGCAATTTCTGATATATGGAGCTCATCGGCACTTGATCAGTGCAAAGATGAATCATTCTGCGAAGCTAGTTTGAAGCTTACAGCAATATTTTTTGGCCTGATGGGCTTTGTGTTCTATCTTGTGGATACATATATATATTATATGCTGTTTACATCGATTGTCGGTGTTATCAAAGGTTTTACTTTGCACATCTACAACTTTTCAACATGGAAGTCCCTTTTTAAAAGCGTTCCACATTCAAGTGTGGATAAAGTATTTGCCAAGTCGTCAGGTGAAACTAGAAATAGGTTTCCGGCAATGTGGAACGATATTATTGATGATATGTATGAACGTCATATGATCCACGATAATGAGTTGGTTAGTCTTAAATTTGTGACAACAGCTTCAGATGGTTCAATTAATCTTTTTCCCAAAATCGCAGCTGATACACAGGTGAGAACTCCAAGCTTCTTTGAAGACGGAAGGCTTCCGAAAAACTCCGAAGCTTGTCGTCGCCTGAAATATTTTGCGCAATCATTGAAGATGAATATGCCAAAAGCTTGCTCACTCAGTGAAATGAGGTCGTTTACGTGCGTCACTCCTCATTATTCTGAAACGATTATCTATAGCCAGAAGGACCTATATGATACTACTGGTGGCCCCACCGACTCTTTACTAGAGTATTTAAAACGAATGAATAAGAATGAGTGGGAGAATTTGTGCCGTGCACAGGCGGATAGGTTGAGAGGACCAAATGGGGACGTTCAGACTGCTCAGCTTGCCGCGATAAAAGAAGTCGGATTTTCTTCCGCTACTGCTGAGAATTTGCTTGCTGTTCGTCTTTGGGCATCTAACCGTGCACAGACTCTATTCAGAACCGTGAGGGGAATGATGCTTTACGAAAAAGCCTTGCGCAAACTTGTGGATATCGAAGAGCCCCATCTCAAAGAGAAATTTGGAACACAGGAGGAGTACGAAAAGTATGTCGATGAGCTTGTCAGGGCAAAGTTTAACTATTTGCTGGCTATGCAGAGGTATGGAGACTTTACCCCCGAAGAATTGGAAAACACCGAAGTTATGTTGAAATTATGGCCAAACATCAATATTGCTTATATTGAAAAATGTAAAGAGACTGGAGCATTTTTTAGCTGCCTTACCGATGGACATCAGCCCTTGCTCGAGTCTGGTCGTCGACAGCCTCGCTTTCGCATTAGATTACCCGGAAATCCTATATTGGGTGATGGAAAGTCTGATAATCAGAATACGGCCATTATCTTCGCCCGCGGTGAAACCCTTCAAGCCATTGATGCCAACCAGGACCATTATTTGGAAGAGTGCTTTAAAATTCGAAATCTTCTTGAAGAATTTGAGTATGATCATACTTGGGACAAACCCGTTGCAATGGTTGGTACCAGAGAGCATATTTATTCCGAAAAGGCCGGTCCATTGGCTGATGTAGCTGCTGTTAAAGAACTTATCTTTGGAACCATTGTGCAGCGCGTGCTTGCTAGACCTCATGGAATGAGACTGCACTATGGACATCCCGACTTGCTTAATAAGATGTTTATTTTGTCTAGAGGTGGAATGAGCAAAGCCACAAAGGGTTTGAATTTGAGTGAAGATTTGTATGCTGGAATGGTAGCTGTTATGCGAGGTGGTAGAATCAAGCATGCAGAGTACACCCAGTGTGGTAAAGGCCGTGATATGGGTTTCATGCAAATTCTTGGTTTTGTTACAAAGGTGGCTAGAGGAGCCGGGGAGCTTAACTTGTCGAGAGAGCAGTTCCGACTTGGTACAAATCTTCCCCTTCACCAAGCGTTTACTTTTTATTACGCCCACGCAGGCTTCCATTTAAACACAGTGTTCACTATGCTCGCAACAATATTTTTTCTCTTCAGTCTGTTTGCCATTTCTATTTTCAATGAAACACCTTCTCTTGCAGTTGGAGGTATTGGCGTTAGCATTGACAAGATGGAAGACTTTATGTCCCGGTTCCTGTATTACGTGATTACTACAATGTTTTTGCCGTTCATTCCCACTGTAATGCACTTGTGCTTTGAATTGGGGGTCTTTCGAGGTATTGGTGTGATATTGAGACAAGTGTTATCCCTTATGCCCATTTTCGATATTTTTACTCTTCAACTGAACTCCAGCCAGTACTTAGGAGATCTGAAATTTGGTGGCGCAGCTTACATCCCAACTGGGCGTGGCTTTGCCATTAAGCGTACTCCATTTTTCCAACTATATGCTGCTTTTGCGAGAACAAATATTCACTTGGGTTTTGTTCTTTTGACTATTACCATATTTTCTATGTTGACCCTTCATTGGGAGCCTCTCAGTTTCATGTTCATTGTTGTATCCGGGCTTTTGTTTGCCCCATGCCTTTTCAACCCCCACCAGTTTAATGGCTTTGGCGATTTTGCCGTGGATTATACCAAACACATGGACTGGATGTTCAAGGAGGGTAAAGATGCCGCGTCCTGGACGGCTTGGACTCGCTCAAGTAGAATTGAAATTACTGGTCAAAGCGGCAAGGATGAAGTGTATGCCCGTCAGCCTTCCCGGCTGGGTCTTATTTTTGATCGCGAGCTTGTATGGCCCTCCATTCTCTTCATGTATGTTTTGGTTTGGAATCAATTTTACTACAACCTGAAACCAAAAGTTCATGGAAATATTTACAACACTGACAGTCTACCTATGTTCCTCGTTACATTGTTTTTTCCTCTGGTGTTGTCGACTGTTGTTTTAGCTTTCAGGCAAATCACATATTCAATTGTGTTCGCAAGCAAAGATAAGGCAAGAATCATAGCACCCTATATCTTCATTACTTTGGCCACCATTGCGATGTATGTGGCTGCATTCTATCTCTGGGACTATGACGTGAAGACAGTTTGTAGAACTGTTTTTTCAACAGTTATTGTGTATAATTTTCTGTTTAAGGTTGCGTACCACTCTATGGGTCCAGAAATGCCAGGCTCAATTTCCAATGATTGTTTTGTGAACGGGGACTGGAGCAGCAGTGACTTCAAAACCCACGCATCAGGGTCTTCGCTGTCATTTAAACTCCGAGAGTTTGTGTGCAAAGTCATCGAAGCTAATTTGTTTATGGTTGACATTATTATTTCACACTTGGTTTTCTTTGTTGTGCTGTTTTGGTCTCTGATCCCTTATTTTGATAGACTGCATACCGCCCTTTTATTTTGGTCTAGTCCATTTGCACCCAAAGCAAGACGTCCTTTGGAGGCAAAAGAAAAAACTTCAAGAAATCGGGCTATGGGTATTAGCGCCGGTATTTGGAGTGCCATTGTTATCTGTATTGTGGCACTTGTTATGATTCTTTGGGTAGCCAACTAGTTAACTTTTATATATAGAATAAACCACTATCTCGTTCCTTTATTTGTCTTTAAGGCTTTACCAAAATATACGCGAAATTAGCCACAACATTGCAAGTGTTAAAAACATAAGCGCTTGAAATGGATACGATGCCAAAACCCGAAGGTTAAATTTTAATTCTGAAGAGGGTGAAGAAGGAAAAGATCTGTGGAAAGATGACCTCACTTCTCCTTGATTCCCAGAGAGCTCGAACTTCGTATTCAAGTAAATGCTTAATGCGTTTAATTTTCGCACCAAAAATGCATTTTCATAGCTGCGTATTGGTTGCGTAACTGGGTCTCCGATGTAAGGAACATTTTTGTTGGTACACTTTCGCAACCCACGGGCAATCTGACGCTTGCCATTTGGAGATAGATGGGGGGAGTCTTCACCCCAAAGAGTATCTGGTGGGTCAGTGATATTCGATGAGCTACATTTTCCAATATTGGAAAATTCATCATTCAAGTTGCGCCTCGTTGAAGTTGTGGAATCTGGATTTGATCGAGCTTCGGAATCAAAAGGAATTTTGAATATCTTTGAAATTTGTCTCTGGGTGAATTCAAGGCGCTCGATCAGCTTTTTGCTACTGGAATCAGTACCAACAGGTTCGTTTTCAAAGAATGCAAGAACATTTTCCAGGAACGTTCGTGAATGTTCTTGCTGCGTTTTTCTTTTCTCCAACATTTCTAGATTGAATTTTGTCTCCCGTATGGAACAAATCAATTCCCCAACAACATTTGGGGGTCGCCTGTCAAAGAAAGACCCGAAGTACACACTTCTATTGCGCTCCATATTCATTACATTCACTTTAATTACACTGCTTGAAGCACTCATACTATTGGTCTGCTTACCACTGACTGATTTTGAATCAGAACCTGGGCTATATGACTCAGCGTTTAATAAATTCACTCCCCTCTTAATAATTTCAATAAGTCCATCGTCACAAAAAAAATCCGCAATCTTGCACGCTATTTCAACATCTTCCAAAATGTTCCAGTCAAAATGGAGCATTTTGCCAAAAAAGTCCCCAAACAGCACCGTATAGAGCAAGAGGTTTTCGTAAACAAAAGATACCCAATGGCCATGGATAGCATTATATGACCTACTACCATCCATCCAGTTGCCCTTCTTCAAGCCAGCCCCTGCATATGACATTTCATTTGTTTTAACTGAAAACCACGGACTAATTGAAGTCAGCCACAAGTCCACAACCTGCTCCACTGAGGCATCTGCTGATGATAGGACAGTACTTAGGCGCAAAAATTTGTATAGCTTTGCTTGATACTGGTGCCAAATTGTTCTCTGAAGCAGGATCTTTTCTTGAGCAGAAACGCTATTGGCGTTTGCACTGGGTTCATTGGATAAATGCTTCTTGAAAGGCGAGTATGGATTTTCCGTTGAAGATTGGTAGGTGCTGTCCAGCCCCTCATTTTCCCCACCCGAGTCCGAAACAAGCCCCCCATAAAAAAACCTATGCAAGTGGCGTGTAACAATACATAGACTACTGAGTAAATCAGGAGTAGGGTGAACATAATCCAAAAACGCCATATTCTGCCCACATGAGTCTGGATTCACAATAAGCTGCTCATACTGATTTTGATTGAGCCAAAAATCCATTAAAATGTTCAAGAACACTTCAGAAAAGCCATGCCTTTCTACATGGGTATCAAATAGAGCAGAATCCCCGGAGCTCAGTCCCACCCCACCAACAGCATTCGCGGATCCTCCAAATGGATTCCGACTCCTCACTTTCTCTCGAATACCTATCGGAGATATTACTCTGTCTCTCCCCACCCCAGACGAACAGCTACTTTCAACAGGCAGAAAATAATCCAAAAAATCTTGTAAAAGCACCTCATACAATGTCAGCTGCTGAGATCCGAACAGTTTTCTTCCCATACCAGTTGGCGTAGACTGAACTGATCCCAAGCTCAAAAAGTATGCAAAACAATAAAAATAATATTCTAGCATATCGAGAACAACAAAATTGGGTCCCCGGCCGTCTGCATCAAACCTTAGTTTGCCCAAGGTGCTGTAGTGAGGCGGAAGAGATCCAAATTCAGAATCTGCAATAAGTTTCTGAGTTGGGCTCGGAAGCTTTGCGCATGGGAATTCGTAGTTCAGTTTCGAGTCTAACCTTAGCTTGAGCATGACATTGAATATAACCCCATTAGGTCTTAAAAGTTGTCTAAGTGCATCTCTATCCCTGGGAGCATTTGCAACGTTGATCCACCCATTTTTCCCATCAAACCCAAATACGTTTACAAGAAGCTGAGGGAAAAACTCATAAAAAGGTCTAAGTTCTTCTTTCGTAGAAAGGTCTCGCAAATAAGACTCCAAGGCATAGCATTTGCTACAGATGTCAACATTGGATAAACAGGACTGGAGAGTAAGTCCGCTGCGATCATAACTTGTTTTTGAGGGGGTATAAAAATCTTGTCTTCGAAAAGACTCTGGGCTTCCAGACATGCGCTCCTCAGACGAAAAGGACGAAGGCCCTGCAAAATTCATTTCTTTATGATCTCCAAACGTTCTTAAATACAATCCTGCATTACAGTACCCAGGGCAAATGCCACTATTCCCAATTTTATATCCAGCTCCCCCAATGAAAATCCGGCGCAAGTGACTGACTACAGTAAAATAAAGCGACCAAATTGTACTCAAAATCCCTTCCGACTCCTGTGAGTGACCTGACTCCTGACCTCTGAAACGGGCCTTTGGAAATGGGCCGGAACTGGGAAGCCTTCACAACCCTAAAGCCTAAAAGGACAATGCGCCGTGTCCCTAGTCCGCCCTCGCCAGCCTCGTGTACAAGGTTTTCCTTGCAAGTTCTAGTGTCCCTTGTTTTCCTTGCTCGTGTCGTGTACAAGGGACACTCGTGTAATCCCACGTGAATTGCTTAGGAGTCAAGGCGCCCGTGTCTATCTTATAGACACTTATTATTTCGAATTTCCTTGGTTCACAGTAGACAATGAGTCGTACGATCACCACTGGTTCCTCACAATGAAACTGAGACGGACATGCCATTTGCAATTCATGCTTATTGATCGTATAATTATATATCTATGTTTATTTACAGGCGAGTGCGCGGGACTTCGACAAGGACTAGGATAGTCCAATTTTAGTAATTTTAACGGAGACGCTTAAATTCATCCTCAAGCTCTTTTAGTCTCCCTTTGTGTTCTGCTATCCAGTCCATTTTATCGGATAAGATTCTATTCCCTTTGGATATACTTTCTTTCAGGGGTCGAAAGAGGTTACCAGTAACTTCATCATGGAGTATGTCCTTCAGGTCTGTTTTCAACTTCTTCTGGAGGGTATTTGCATTATGAATCAACTTAGAACTGGCATTCATATGCTTATATTTTAACAAACCGAATGACACAGAAGACAAAGAAAAGAAAGACCCCACCACAAACATGCCGGGAAAATCCATCAAATTTAGTCCTGCTGCAACTCCAACAGCAATTGACTGCAATGCAATACTCTGCGAAACCCCTCTTTTGAGATACTTCTCCGCCCTTAGACACTGCTCATACACATTAAACGCAGTCTAGAAGGAAACAATGGTGTGAGTTACATGTCAGTATATTTCTTTATATAAAGATATGCTGAGACTAAAAATACACTTACTTGATGTTCCCAGATTTTGTTGGACAAACGAAAAGGGTCACTACGCATTATATTAGGGAAAAGACCCGAAGTTACGGGTCGTATAGGCATAGTTGTATCAGCGCGAAGATACACATTGCTTTCTTCTTTAATGTCCCTTATGGGTAAGGTAGGAATGTGATACTGCCTTCGAAGGTCATTTTTCATTAGCGAAATTTCCCTGGCAGCTTGGTAAGTGACTTCATAGTTGAGAAACTTTTCTTCCTTGCCGATTCTGTTAAATACATCACTGACCTCACAAACATGATTCTTGACACCTTCTTCCAATTTTCCTATGAGATATATCATCTGTAGAAGCCCTTTAATATTTCCCAGTTCTATAGATGGAAAAATAGCTAACCCAGCTCCAGTGCTACTTCATATAACCTACCTTATATTCCGCTTCGCGTAAAAACTCCCTCCCCAATGTTCTCATCAAACCATCCGTTATATCTAAGTTACCGATTTTCCAGTATAGAGGGAGCGTCGACATCAGCCAGCCTGCTTGGGCCTCATTGATTACACTAGAATGAGCTACACTCCGCGCCCAGCTCCTGTCATCCAAATACGCAAGGTTTGCCATATAGAAAGAAGCATTAGCTTTCATGTCCATAAATAGTTCATCCAGAAGTTCAAGATCATCATTCAGGAAATTGTCTAACAGAGAGGATTCATGAGCTCTAACGGAAGAGTCTAACTGTAGCAATTGCTGTTGACAAACTCCTATTAGCCGCAAACGCTCATCAAGGCTTCTGGAAAGCTCGCTAGGTATTGCAAGGCGGTTTTAGAAAGAAAAAAAATAATACTTTAGAAAATACATTAAACATTTCAATTAAGACAAATCGTCTTACCTGCATGACATCTGGCCATTCACTACGTGTGTCATAAGCTTGTACTGAGTTCTTCCATGTGGGTCTAAGTGACTTGTTAAAAACGACTTTAGCTCTCCAAGACCACTCTTTTCCCACATTCCCGAATTTCCAACATTGATAGCCTTTGAACCTATTTGGGTTGATAAAGGAAAAAAGGGAACTGAGTCTTCCTGTACCTCATTCTTGATATACGTCTTTACATTTTTTGTCGCTATTTCCAAGCTAGTTCCAGGAAACTTCGCCTGATCTTCATCTGCTCTGTGGAATTCCTCTACCCCATTCAAAAGAAAAACAATATTTGACTTTTGTCCATTAGAAATAGCTTTTAAAAGGCGTCTTTCAGAGCTCTGAGTAAGTTGCCTTCGGGAATCAGTTACAAAAAGTACCACATCACACTCATGTTGGACAAAATGAACGACTTCGTCTAATAGCTTTTGATTTTCAATAAAATTACTAATCCCACTCACTTCGATAAACTGTACCTTTCGGGACAGAAGCCAGTCAGAGGGATACTCAACAATAAGCTCATCCCCGGAGCCAGAAGCTTTTCTTTGGTCACCAGAAACAACCTTTTGATATAAATATTCCCCCTTCAGAACTGTTTCATCCAAAGGTGGATTGAAGTTGGCCTTCGAAACTCCCGAACTTGTATTACTATTGAGTAAAAGATTGATAACCCCTGTTTTGCCAGTGTTAATCTCCCCAACCACAGCAATTTTCAATATAGATTCTGGAACTTGCTCTTGCGAGAGTTCATTAAGCGATTTGTCAATAACTGACCGCCACCTTTTCGAGCTTCTCAAATTGCACAAGCTTCCCCTCACTTCTATCAGCAACTGCCGCAAATTAGAAACTGTAGTAGATAGATTCGCTGTTGGCCTGACTACATTTTCAGCGACTGTGGCATTAGCTGAATATGTACGAATTGCGCAGGGGGGTGCTGTGTATTTCACACAGCTTGAGGCCAATCTCCTTGACAGTGCAAGCATGGTAAATGTCCACCAGGTGCGAGGGTGATCTTATCAGTGTGGCAGCGAGTAGGCAATGGGGTTGCAGTGAGGAAGAGATGTACCACGGAGAGCACAGGACTCGGGAGTCAATGAGAGAGACAGATACAAGAAGAGGGGGGGGGGGAGGGACCTTGGTACAGTTATTATTACAGACTGCTTGATGCCTTTTTCCAAGACACAACAACACCATGACGATGCCACCAGCCTGATGATATCAGCTGATAGCCCCCTCCCCCACTGCAGTGCATAACCCTAGAACGGGAATAGTTATCGATCATCCATGCAGGACAAGGGGCTCCTTGGAAGCAGGAGGACGTGGGAGACTGGAGGGTGCTGAGGAAGGCAAGGGGTGGAGGAGAGAGAGAGATTAATGTACTGGCACCCTATGCTCCAGATGTGAAGGACCATGAGACTGGTGACGTGCTGCAGAGAGAAGGAAAAGAAGTTAAAGAAGAGAATGGAGAGCATTAAAGCGCCTTGGGTGGATTAGAATAGCAATGTTAATGCAATGGAAAACGGTACTGGTGTATGTAGCGCACCAAAATGGCTCCAATCCAAAGACAGAATGCAGAGTGCCATTACAACTGATACGTAGGAAACTGGAAAGTATGGCATGGATAAAGGATGGGGAAATCTTCAACGTATCTTCAAAGCGTGGAGGCGTTGATCAGTTCGCTTGCTGTTGTTACGGGGGTGGTGATAAACAAACGAGGAGGAAAGTAGTAGCCAATACCTCCGTAGTTCTTCTTTCTTGTGAAGATATGCTTCCTGAAAGGGTAGACTTCGTCAGTCACCAGACTTGGTTCCCAGAGCGACTGGAAACAACTCTTGATATCGTATTGGATGGGGGTAGACGCAGCCAGTTGAATAGCTCGGTGATTTTGCATGGTAGAAATGGAAGTGGCAAGAGTACTTCGGTTTATGCTCTAGCGAAAAAGTGTGGATTACCTGTGCTGTTGTTCAAACCCTGGCTGCTGTATGTAATTACCGTTAATGATGCAGAAGAATCCCTGAAAGAATATCTAAAGCTTGCTCAGGCCCTTTCTCCTTGTATATTTCTTTTTGAAGATATTGATAACTTTGAGCATCATTTTATAAATGCTAAACGGGCAATACTAATGCTCAAAGGTTTTCTTGAATCGGTAGCTGGCGGGGGGATACTTACCGTAATGACTACATGCAGACTATCCAATGTCAATAGGATGATTTTGGAGACGGTGTTGTCTGTGGTAGAAATGCAAATACCTGATGATGATATGAAAAGAGAAAAATTTAGAATTGTCAAGTATATGCCAATGGAGCGTATGCTTTTGGAGACAAGGGGTTTTACATTTGGGGAATTGACTCATTATTTGTCGATAGTTGAAGAGGAAGAGAGAGACGGGGTACTTAATTCATCTAGGGCCAAGAAGACGATAGCAGAGTTGAGGGGAGCGACATCATCCGTAGAAGAACTTAGCTCAAAGCTATGTGTCTCATGGGACGCATTAGGGGGCTTGAAACGGGAGAAAAAGGAAGTGAAAGAAGCTATATACTGGTGCTTTAGAAATTCTCAGTATCTAGAAGAGTTGGGCATTTCTTCTCCCAGCGGCATCATGCTTTATGGCCCTCCAGGTACTGGTAAAACTTTGCTAGCCCAGGCCGTTGCCTCAGAATGCGATGCCAATTTTCTGTCTGTTGCTCTGCCTGACATTCTTAGAGGAGAAATAGGAGAATCGGAAAAGATTCTTACGAGCATGTTTTCAAGAGCAAAAGAAATAGCCCCCTGTATTCTTTTTTTTGATGAAGTGGAAGCCCTTTTTAGTAACAGGGAATCCGGAAGTACTCAGCAACTTGTATCCCTTCTAATGCAAGAGTTGGACGAGATTAAGAATGTGAGTGGTGTTGCCATTCTTGCAAATACGAATCTTCCATGGGTGCTGGAAAAAAGTCTTTTGAGGTCAGGGTAAGTGGCTTAATTTATTGTTTTGATTCTACCTGATTACCCAATAGTGTAGGAAGTCTTTTCCCAACCTTATTGATTATATATTCTTTCTTGTGAATGTAGACGAATTGAAACACACATCTACGTTGGTCCTCCTGATAAGGATGACCGTTTTTGTATTCTAAGTGTTCTATGTAAAAACCTTAGACTGGATGAAGATGTTGACCTTCAAGAAATAGCTACAAAGTGCAAAGGATTTACCGGGGCTGATCTTAGCAGCTTACTGCGCAAGAGTGAAATCAATGCGTCTTTTCGACAAGAGCAAGAGACTGATGGAGCATCTTCTTCAGCAATTGGCATAAATGATATTCGAAAAGCCCTGTCTGAAACAACAGCGTCAGTAAGCGCGGCGATGGTTAGAAGCTTTGAAGAATACCGCGCCCGCAGAGACCAATGAGCTGCGCTCCTTTAAGAGGCATAATGTAGTGTGAACCAGAACAGAGGATTTTTCAGATTGTATAGTGTTAATTCTGTTTATTTTTTCTTCTTTTGCGGATGAAAAGGCTATAAAATGTTAAAAAAGTTAGGAAAAGCTTCCATGTGAAATAAGTAATTCTCTCTATATTCCATGCTTTTGAAGTTTGAAGCACCATCGATAATATATATTCGTGGCAGAATATACTGCCTATGTCATTTCCTTCATGAGCAATTCAATGTACAGTAATTATCGAGGAGTAATTATAATTCATACAATTTATTCAAGGTTGTTTCAATTGGACCGGAGAATTTTTACGAGTTCTAATTATAAAGGGGGTCTAACATAAGTTCTGGCAAAAACAATATTTTCCCTTCTTGGCAAGTTATAAAATATTAATTATTGCATAGTTGACAATAAAATTCGCTTGTGTTTACAAGTATATATATAGAACTTCATAAGTTTATAAAACGGGAAAAACCACAAACAAAGCCATGTTGATGGATAGTTTTCTTTTGGAAATTCTCATTTCATTACAATTCGATTTCATTCCTGTAATTTATAATATTATCGCCCAGGGTTGTGAGGAGACCTTATATTCGAGAAAGTAATTAGGAGCTAGGGCTTTAGATTTATCCGCTCCAAAAAGCCATTAATTCCCAATCCACATGTACACCTCATGGTAAGGTGAAGCAAAACACAATATGAAGCATAACCACTTCCATTGGACCACACGTGTCATCCTTTTGCTTGCTCGAGTAGGGACCGTCTGCACCGCTAAATCAACGGAGGGGAGGGAAGGGTTGCCTGGATCCCGAAAATATTCCTTTTTTGTACATTGTGTTTATGGTTCACAGAATTGCATGTAAATATAATCAATGTACACAGCTCGCGCGCCCTTATTATATATAGTTGGCCAGCCATAATTCTTTTCCAGGTAACGGAGAAAAATAACTCAATGTACAGTGGCACAATTATGTTATAGCAGTCGGTGGACTGTGAAGGAAATATACATGAATGAGTCTAGCGGGGGGTACTGGATATCAAAGGCCCGTAAATAGAAGTGCAGCCAGAATCATTGTTTGTTCCATCCTGTCACAGAGAGGTTTATTTGGAGGAGAGATTCGCAATAGATAGATACTCTTCTGACTTTGGCGTTCCCTTTTAGAACGATACCTTAATTGTAAATAGCTATCAAGCTTGATGAATTGCTAGAAAATATGATGTTGCCTGAAGATTCCTTCCAGGTTAATTTTGATGATCTAGGTGGCTGTTTTGAAAATATCGAGTCTTTCAATACCAGGCTTGGTTGGAACGCCTCTCCGAGTAAGATTGATGTTCAATTTCTGCTCGAGCAAATGACTCCAAAGCTTGAAAATGAAAAACCTGGTGATAGTCCCGCTCTTGATGTACGTGAGGGCCAAGAGTTTGGCAAAGAAATCAAGAAAGAACCTTCTCCGATCCACAGCTCAAAGGCCAAGTTGGAGAAGCGGAAGGTAGCACCCGAAGAGTCTGCCACCGACAAGCTATTAAAGCCTCCTCGCAAAAAAAGGGGAAGGCGTCCTAAGTCTGCAAGCTCGGCTAACGAAGTACTGAGTAAGTGAACATTGAGACTAGTGAAAGAACGCAGTTTTGAATCCGTACTAACCCACACACCAAAACTCTTTGTGTAGCTCATGAGTCCGCTATGCACACAGCAGCATCAACACCGGCTGGGTAAGATCTTGCTCACTTTGTTTTATCTTTACTCAATGGGGTTAGATTTTTTATCTTTTCTCTCACTCTAATGTTTTTCTTGCCTTCCTTATCCCTGTAGATCTATTGCAAGCACAGTTACTCAACCGACGACTGCTAATGTTAGTGGTTCTTCCACTCCTTCTGCTATGCCTGCTCGAATACTTGCTCGCAGAAGAAGTGCCAACGCACGAGAGCGAAAGCGCGTGAAGGATATCAATGACGGTTTTGAGATGCTGAAGAAAATTCTTCCAGATATGGGAGAAGTAAACCCAAGCAAGGTACATATACCAAAATTGGAGAGACTCCGTCAAGTGGTGTGTAATTCGCTCTAACTTTTGGCATTTATGCTTTAATTTTTTGTTATTTGGCCGCACTTACATCAAAGGTTTTACTTTTGCGAAATACTTCTGAGTATATATATCAACTTCAAAAGAGAATTAAAGAGCTTGAACAGAATCAGCAACTGTCTGAAAGGTATGTTTACTGTATATCTTTGACATATCTTCCATACATTGTATCTAAACACATCCATCATAATTTGTGAAAAAAGCAGAACAGAGTTTGGGAATATGTAATTTTTAGATTGTATTTTAGATTGTATATATGGTGGTGTGGGTATATAAATTCAACAACACCAAAGAGCAAGGGAAAAGCAACAATTGCAAAAGACAGAAAGAGAGAGAAAAACAAAAAAAAAAAACAAAAGACAAAAACGAAGACAAGAAAAAAAATATATCATTGTGAACAAAGAAGCACAGTCTCTGAAGTAGTCTAAATATAGCATTTAAAAGAAGCACACACACGTCACTTAACTTGTTCAGAAGTATGAGGAACTCATGCCAATGAATTAATGGCCTTGAAGGCATCACGGGATATGCACAGCGAAAAGCACTGGGAACAATAAATCAAATACATGTTTCTCTTAAACAAAAACAGCTCTCAGGCCTCAGAAGCGTTTATTTTATGATTAATGTTACTCGGTCAGTTCCACGTAATTTGCTGGGAAAAGCCCATAATGTCCATCATGGGTTTCACCTTGCCACCATCCGTCATCAACTTGGTCAATATTGTAAATCATGTCCCCTTCTCTAAAAGAAATTTCATCATCACCATCAGCTTCATACTCATACAAGGCCCTAGCAGTGAGCAGTGGAGCTTCACTATACTCTCCATATGCATTGCTTTGCTCATCCTGACCATACTCAGCATAGCCTCCATAGGGCTCCTGCGCATCATACCCACTTTGTGCTTTATCCTCGTGTGCAGGTTCCACAACCTCTTGTTCCAGTCGCCTCTGTTCTTCTTCAAAACGTTCTTGTTCCTCCTTTTCCAAGCGCAGTCTTTCTTGTTGTTGTTGTTTTCTTTCTTCTTCTTGTTGTTGTCTTCTTTCTTCTTCTTCCCGCTGTTTTCTTTCTTTTTCTTGTTGCTTTCTTTCTTCTTCTTGGCGCTTCTTTTCTTCTTTGCGTCTCTGTTCTTCCTCTTCACGCGCTCGTTGTTCTTCTTCCTCCTGCTGCTTTCGTGCATCTTGGCGTCGCTTTTCATTTTCTTGTTCTTTAGCACTTCTTTCCTCATCCTCACGCTTTTGAGTGGCCGTACATTTTCTTTCAAGTTCAGCTCTCTGCATTTCCCTCTCGGCCTGCATTTTTCTTTCCTTTTCCTGTGTAGCCTGTGCCTCCGTATTTAACGATTCAAATTTCGCCTTAACAGAAGCTGATTTCCCCGCCATAGGAGGAGCATTTTTTTTTACATTCTTGCTTTCTTCCTTGCGGTGATCATAATCATGCCCAACAGCAGATTTATCCATTCTGTCTTTCTGTACCCCAAAATTTCCACCATATCCATATGAAAACTGTGGTCTATTATTATAATTGCAGTAAAAAAAAAAGAAACCATTAGTCACCTCTTTGAAATTGCGCAAATCTGTCAACAAGCCTATCAGCGCACTTACTTTTTAGCATATTCCTGTTGAACTGAAGATTCATGTTCATTGACAACATCTTTTCGAAGTTTAAGCAAATCAACAGATTCATGGGTATCAATAGATCCCTCAACAGTTTTTGCCCCCCATCTTTGTTCCTTTTCGCTGACATCATTTACAAAATCAGCATCAGTTTCCCAATCGTCATCGTCGTTCGAAGCCACATTTACGGTATGCCCTGCCGTCGATTTCCACATGTTCGGTTATAATTGCAAATCTATTCCAATGAGTATATATACACAAAACAGTAACAAGTTCTCTTCTAATAGTGGGCACATCAAATGTAATAGTCTGCTAGAGCCACTATTCGTTTCGAGGATTCGTTCAAAGATTCGTTTTCTTTACGGTGTAAATACAACACTGCACAAATGGATTACATTATAAAGCTGCAGCCCGTCTTTGTAGGGTGACGTAGATAAACTAGCGATAACCGCTTACCGCAAAATTTAATGAAAAATGAAAAAGCCTGCAGCCTGGCCATGGAGCCAGCTGCTGCGCCCGTTTATGTTCATGATGATTGATCATATGTGCATTTGTGCGCCCGCGCGCCACTCTACTGACCGAGGCTACTGACTATGTACTATGTTGAACGCCCACATGCATAGAACGAGGATTTATAGAAATAATGGGCAAAATGGCTCTAGTAGATTGTAGTCCCCTGTCCCCTCGGCCCTCCCCCCTCGCCGCTTCTATTTTTAGTGTGAATATTAGCGTTTGTTTACCGAATATTTTATTATATTAGCGTTTGACTGTATAGTTCCTCGCTGTATAGTCGGTAATCGGTATAAAGTAGCTGCTGGGGGTTGGGATCCCCCCCTTCATGAATCGATCACACTCCCTCGTCTCCCCGAGCTGCTATGTATAAGCCCCCATCTCTAACCCTGCACCTTATAATTAAGGTATGCCCCTGCTGGCTGCTGGGCGCCCTGCAGCATGCAACAACAAGCTGCAGCCTGCAAGGAGCAACAAATAACAATACCCCGCGCCCCGCGGATAGCCACTGCCATGTTGTGTTTATTGTCCAGTAGTGCTGTAGACTCAGATTCCCAAGTGCATATGAATAATACAGTAGGTTCTGGCGGGCGACACTGAGCATCTTGCACATTGTACTGCAGATTTGGAGTCGATGTGGCGCGACATAAGCCTAAGAAGAAATTGAACTTGCTTATTATATATAGTTTTTTTTGTTTAATTCGATCATTCCTGGTCTATTATTCCTGGCGCGAGTTTGGGTTTGGTCTGCTCCATGTGGCTTGTGCAAGTGGCAATCAATGTGGGCTCATGAATGATTGTATAGGGAAAAAACCATAACTGGTAGTGGGAAGTTTTGCAGTTTTTGAATCTGGTACAGAAGAACAGAGCACAATGGGAAAGAACGAAGGCAATTCAGCCGAAAGGGTGGGAGATAACCTTAGTGAAATATTTGATGAGGGGGATCCCGAGCGAATGTTTACTTCTAGTAAGTGTATTGGTATTATTGTGACTTTCTTTTGTGCTTTTCAACCCCATGAGTGACCGCGTGCTTAAAATGGTTTGTGTTTGCATAATATAGTTCAAGAGGTAGGGCACGGGAGTTTCGGGTCTGTTTTCCGAGCTAAGCATGCGGAGACAGGTTATACCTTTGCCATAAAGAAACTTAAAGTTCAGAAAAGTTCTGATGATTTAGAAGATGCTATCAAGGAAATCAAAGCAATGACAGCATGTAAGCATCCCAATGTTGTTGAGTTTTTTGGAGCGTACTTGAAGGGTACATCAGTGTGGTTAGCAATGGAATATTGCATTGGATCGGCCAGTGACATTTTAGAGGTATTTAAGGGACCTCTGTCTGAGGTTGAAATTGCGTCAGTTGCAAAGGGTGTTGTAAATGCGTTGGGGTACCTTCACAAGAAAGGATTTATACATAGGGATGTTAAAGCCGCCAATATTCTTCTAAAAGAAGACGGTACGGTTAAGATTGGCGATTTTGGGTCCGCCAGTTTGGCATCACCAGCAAATAGCTTCATAGGAACTCCATATTGGATGGCACCGGAGGTCATCCTAGCAATGGAGTCAGGTACCTATGGAGGCTCGGCAGATGTTTGGGCCTTAGGAATAACTTGCTTAGAGTTGGGTGAAATGAAACCTCCATTGATTGACATGCATGCCATGTCTGCGCTGTATCACATTCCTCAAAATGATCCTCCTCACTTTAAAGAGCCGGAAAAATGGTCCTCGGCTTTCAATGACTTTTTAAAGCGATGCCTAGAGAAAGATGCAGATGCAAGGGCATCTGCTGACGCTTTGGGTAGCCACCCACTCCTAACCTCAGTGGTTGATGGAAACGCAATTATTGAATCTATTATTAGCCGAAGTAAAATCGCTGTGAAAGAGGTAAACAAAGAGCATTTTGTTAGTAAAGTAAATGAGTTGCGAAACGCTGTGTGTACGGAGGATGAGGATGATAGTGGCAGTACTGGACTTTATGGAAGTTCGGACACAGGAACTATTGATAGCATATCAAGTGTAAAGTCATCTAATCTCTCCGTGGATAGCAAGTCGAGCTCTACAGACATTAATTTTATGTCACCGATCTTATCTCCAACTGCCGTGGAGTCACCACCAGCCCATAGGCAAGTGTACCCCCGTGTACAGACACCGACAATTCGTTCGGAAAGGGTTGTAAGTGAAGAGCGGGCATACGAAAAGATGGCAGAAAGGGATGCTCTTAAAAGACAGCTGAAAGAGTTGCAAAGGTTACAGAAAAGCCACCAGAAATTTTTAAATCATCTACAGAAGCAGCATGAAGATTGTGTTGAAGAAGATCGAAAGAGTCAAATGAAGGAGTATGAAGCCCTTTTGCGAAGCCATGATCACGAAATGGAAAAACTGCTGTCAAGGCAAAAGAAAGAAGATGAAGAATTTACGAAGAAGGAAACGGGTGAAACAAATGAACAAATTAAGCGTCTCGAAAGCAGACGAAGGTCAGCAGTGCGAGAGTTTTCTAGCAACTTAAAGAAAAGACTAAAATCTATAAGCGAGGAAAGAAAAAGAGAGAGGGAAAGTTCACCAAAGCCTGAGCGCGTAGATCTAAAAAAGCAACATGAAGAAGAAATTAGTGGTCTAGAGCAGGAGGAGATAGCAAAAGTGGAGGAAAAGGAACGCATTCACTATGAAGCAGCAATGAAAGAGCACTATGCACAGCAATTAGAAAAACGTAGGGATATGGAGTGGCGGCACCTCCTCGAGCAGCTTGACTTGAAGGGGATTTGCAAAGAGCAGCAGCGGCACATGAAGCACAGGCATCATCGGCTGTATCATGAAATGATTTCCGTCCAAATGAAAGAGCGTCATAAACTTGTGAGAGAGCAGCAGCAGAAGCAACAAGAGGTTGAATGGCAAAACTTAATTGACTCTCAAGCGGAGGAAGAAAAAAGGGCTGATAGGAAGCAAATTTTGGATATCAAGCAGCATCCTAAAGAAATGAAGTCTATCAAGACTAGACTAAAGAAGCAGTACAACAAAACGGTAAAAGTCCAAGTGAAACAGTCAAAAGCACAGTTAAAGTTATTGTTGAAAAATAGGCCCAAAAGTGAGCATGCAGAACTTATGCGCAGGCAAAAAGAAGAAGACATGTATCGTATGTCTCGGCTTGCCGAACAGTTTTCAAAGCTATGGAATGATCAGCTCACAAGTAAAACGCGAAAAATGGACCTTGACCATACTTGTGAATATGACCACCGGCGCGCTAAGCATGAAAAGGAAAAAGAAAGTCTGATTATGTATCATAACCTGAGGAAAAAGCTGATTGAAACGGCACAGTCGAAAGAACTTGATGATTTTAGACAAAAGCAAATTGTGGAAAATAGCGCCCTAGACAGGATATTTTCAGCAGAGAAGACCCAATTTGGAAAGTACTGTGAGGACCAGAAAAGGGCTTTGTTGCGCGAGCAAGGAAGATTAAAGGAAAAGTAGTGCGTTATAAATATTAGATTTTTATTTATTCGATTTTGTACAGTCTCAAAGCTTTCTTAGCAGTACTACTTCCAACCTAATGCGGCTGATGATTTGCTTAGCTGCTCAAGCGTCAATAAAGTGATCATTGCATGTGGAGCGATTCTCATATAATATGTCCAAAAGCCATGGTAGAACACAAAAAGACCTTCATTTCTGGCAATTTTAAACACACAGTCAAGCGCATTTTTGTACTCTTGCTTGTGTCCATGGTGTTGCTTCTGGATGCGGGTCTTGATGAAGTCAACAGGTAGACTGAAAGCACTAGCACAAAACCCTGCAATGGCACTGGACCCCAGTTGAAGCCTAAATCCAGACATACCTAAGTTTGAGCTTAAGGAGTCCTTTGCTTGGTCATAAGTAGCCAGCATACCCAGGTTAAGGGCCATCGCCCTCACAACAGTTGGGGCACAACCTTTCCACATAGAAAAAAAGCCCTCCTCCCTTGTTATACGAGCAAGGGCATTGAATACATTTGTGTAGTTGCGCCGCTTTTCTAAAGGAAGCGTTCCATCAGCTTGCATTCTTACCAATGCTAAATCACAAGGGGTTCCGACCACTGCAGCGATTCCACCAGCGAAAAGCGAGGAAGTAACCTTATTTTGAAGAGTGAGATGCCCATCTTCCGTTCTCAGCTTGTTCGTAACAGTTTTATATATTCCAAGCCTGGCGGTAGTATATGTTGCTTGGCGAAGAAGTCCCGCAGTGAGACCGCCATAGAGCTTTAAAATACCCTCGCTTCTTACTATTGACATCGCAATGGCCATTGGGTTTTTCGTTGTCCCCAGCTCTCCAGCAAGTTGAATTCGCACTTTCACCATATCAATTGGCTGAATGCACGTAGTTGCAAACATTCCTGAGAACCCACCTAACAAAAAGGGCTTTGCTTGAAGAGACAAGTCATATAGTGGCTTAAAGAAGGGCTTTTCAATCGCTTGCTGATCAATCATTTTGTCTTCTTACACACTGCCTGAGATTTTCTTGATTTTGTTGTTCTTGTGCTATTACAAAGGTGCAGCAGTTTTCTTTTGTATTCAATGCTGAGCCTATAACCAAGTGCAGCCGCGAGTACATCGTCAGCTTCATGCAAGCTCAGAAATGAGCCTTGGTTGCACAGAATGCCCAGCTCATATATACACTTTAAATTGGGCCGCGGGTCCTTTTTCATTTCGCTTCGTATGCCTCGGCTCAGCAATCTTGTGGCCTGTACTTGGGCCGCTGACTTGCATAATGGATCAGTATTCGCTGTTCCATTCTTCAGATGCAAGTAGTGCTATGTAGTTGTCCCAGCAGAATGTAGCATCACAGGCTACAGCTGCAGCTATCTGGGCAGCTCCGGTCGTCCCAATCGACCACTGACCAGACCGCAGCAGTCAATAATAACAGTGCCAAGCATGAACGGATAATTATTAATTCTTATGAACTAATTCCATGGCCAATTATTCATATCCTTTTCAGGATTGGTCATTCGTCAACTACTGTAAACGCGTCAGTAATATAGGCAGCTGGCATTTGCACAAAAATAAGGGGTCAAAATATCTGCAAACTTTGCAACAAGATCACTTGAATGAAAAATCTACCCAGCTGGCCGTGCAGTATGAAGCTGAAGTGTCGCAAGCCCAAATGATCATGATCATCAAATTGTGACCCTAACCCTAAATATTGTCACCATTCATGATTACCAGCAGTAATTAGTTACCCAAGTCCCAAGGTGACCATCAATGGAATGTGTTTGGTATCTCTCCACACGCTACCAAAGCAAAACACATGGACAGACCCCATGAATTTTAAGTCCACTAGCAAAAGTTTACATTTTTAGAAACTGATACAATGCTTGACAAGAAAAGGTATAAAAGCAAAAAAAGGGGATATGAATTTATTAAGTGTCGTCGCTATTCAGAAAACAGACACAAGTAGAAGGTATCCCAGAGAGACTAGCAAAATTTCAACACACAGAGAAAAAATGCCCCCATACAGAACAAAATCTAGAACTTTGACGTACGGCTTTCCATAATCATCTTCCATAAGTAGACTGTTCACATTTGGGAATGAAGACATTGGTAGAGCCATAGAACTAGAGCATGCAAGGGTCCCTGCCATTACAACCACTTCTACATGTCCCAATTTCAGCCCTAGATTTATAAGAATTGGCGACAATATAATGGCAGCAACAGTGTGACTAATGAAAGTGGTGATGAATATAATAAATAAAGTTAGTTCAAAGAGCAAAAGCCACAGCCCGATACCCTATTATCACATAGCGAAAGAAAAATAAACCGGCAAACAATTAAATAAAGCTATTCAGATTGAGTTCACGCAACCAACAAAACGATAGTAAGGACAATGCATACCTCAAAATTTTTTGCCAAAGAATCAACAATTACTTGCAAAAGCCCTGAAGACCTGACAGCATAACCAAGAACGTTTCCACCACCAATTAGAAAAATAAGGTTCCAAGAAAAATTGTTGAAGTCTTGTTTAGTCAGAATTCCAGAAGACAGAAAAATAACTAGAGGAAGAAGGGCGACTGTTCCCAGATTTCCTAAATACTTTTCAGTGAACGTCAAAGTACACCAAAGAAAGACCGTTAGGGCCGATATAGCAAGCACAAAATAATGCTCACAATGAAAAGCAGATCGCTTTTGTAATGTCACTTTAGGGATCACGGAAATATCAAAGGGTCTTATACATATTAACAAATACACCCACAGCACAATAAGCGCACAATGGCAAAATGGAAGAGATACTGTCAGCCATGACGCAAATGAAATATGCTCCCCATTTCCAAGTTCTTGGAGCTTTGATACAGCAATGGCATTTTGAGGAGAGGAGATAGGAGACAGCATGCCGCCCAAGTTTGCAGCGAATGCAACACCAATAATTAATGCTTTGACAAATCTTGAATCGGTGGGCAATTCTCTTACAATAGGAAGCATCACGGTTGTGACCAACATAGAGCCAGCTACATTGGACACCCACATAGACAGAAACATGGCCAGATACATGAACATGAGAATGAATACACTAGGCCTTTTTTCAGCTGACCTCTGAATCAATTGGGCAAGTTCAAGCTCAAACTGATATTTACAAAATGCAGTAGAAATAGCAAAGCCACCTAAGACTAAGCTCAATGTGCTGCTAAAAACCTTGCCAAAAACCAGGCCAGCAGCTACAGGCGCTTCGTAAGCATTGCCTGTATCGGGGTTCTTAAGCACAGAGAGTACAACAGTTAGAAATGGAATACACAGGGATGTTACATAGAAAGGTATTGCTTCGGTGACCCAAGATGAAGTGACAAATGTTAAAAGAATAAAACATCTATGTGCGAATGGGTCATGTGTCCAGAAGGGTAAGATGGCCGCAGTAAGGCTTAGGGCAAAAACTAGGCACATAAGGCGAGGTTTAATCGGTGCGCTAAAGCCTTCTTTACTCCTTCTTTCAGCGTTTTCCCGAATTTTCTTGACTTTTAGTCTGGTTTCACTGGAGTTATCCGAGATTTTGTCTAATCGGGCTTCAATTTGTCTTAAAACTGCACTCACATCGCCTATTTTGATATGAAACGGTTGCTCGGACAAACTTTCCTCCCACTGTACTAGACGCTTTTCTCCACTACATTTATCGTATTTTTTTACAATCTTCTGAAGTCCCAAGTAATTTAAATCAGAATACTTCCGCAGTTTGCACATTTCCTCATAAGCAGTAAATAATTTTGAAACCATGTTTGCCTGATCTTCTTTCAAAGCTAGATCGTTGTCATTCTCCTGAAGATAGCTTTCGTCTACAAGAAGCTCCCATTCTTGCAGTTTTTCTCCAAAAAACAGGTTTATGCTTGACAGATCAGAATTCACAATATCCCAAAACTGAGTTTTTAAAAGGTGTATTTCGGCACTCAAATCCCTACCTTCTTCCAATTCTTCCTCTTCAGTGCATCTAGCAAGATTTGAAGCGTCATCAGATTCTGCAGCAAGAAGAGCAGACTCCTCATCCCCCTCTTGGTTTCCTTCACCTTTGCTATCAATGGCAAATGACGATTTTGTACGAGCTGCAGTTTCATAGGATATTTTAATTTTCATACACAGCCTTTCCAAGCGCTTGTAACTCACATAATGATCCTGCCACTCCTTTTCCACACTATGAGCAAGCTCCTCCCCAAACTTCATAGGTTAATAATCCAAAAATAAACAGACAAGACTTTCACACAGAGGTATTGAAAATTACAAGATGATTGGGCCCTAGTGAGAATCAAGCTTTTAACACAAAACGATACACACTCACTACTATTTAGCAGCAGTTAAGCAAAGTGACTCTGTTGGCAGAGAGCATGTTCTATTCGCAGATTAAAGTGAGGCAGCAATAGAGCAGATTGCCAAAGCACAGCCATATACAAGTCACAACTGGAGGACCAGGAGGGGGAGGAGGAGAGGAAGGGAGGTGGACATATGCCATAACCCTAATAGAAGCTGCTGTATCAGCTGATATAGAAATTAAGTAAATGTACATTGAATAGTCGACCATGCGAGGCGCGAGCCGTGTATTATAGTCTGTGGACTGGAGATTTACTTGGAGGTGAGACTTGAGAAGCCTTGGATGAACCACCCACTGGGCTGGACGTAGATAACTATTAGTGAACACTAATGTTAGACTTCCGTCCGCTATCTTTTTCATGCTCTTTTTCAATCTCATTCGAAATTATATTTCTTCAAATCAGGCCCTGAGAATCAATTGAGCGTTTTGGCAACTAATGATGGAGGGGAAAAAGGATAATTCGTGGAGAGCAAAGGCCTTTAAAGGCATAGGTAAACCCCCAGGTAGCTCACCTTCATCAACATACAGTCGCAGTTCTTCGGAACGTGATATGGATCTGGAGCATGAGCGACGGCGAAAGCTTAAGGGAAAAATGATTGCACCTGGAAAAGCGCCAAAGAAATATGAAAAACAAAGAGTCGGTAAAATCGAAGGGGATGTGAAAAAAAGTAAAGAGTCAACATCTGGAAGAGTGAAGGAACAGGTAGCTCCTGAAACGGATTTGAACAAATTGTCAGCCAAATTGGTAAAAGCGGAGCTTATGGGAAATGAACAAGAAGTCACTCGGCTGCGCAATCTGATCGAACAAGTAAAGGCCAAACCACAAGTGGAACGCGTTCCTCTTACATTTACAGACAAAGAAGGGCGAATGAGGCCGATCAGTAAAGAGAGTACGCCACTTTCTTTTGCTGACCAAAGGGAAGGTGTCTCTTTAAGGGAATTATTGCGTGCGGAGAAAAACAATGACGATGGTAATTTTGACCGAGAATTTGCATCAAATGTTGTCAAAGGGGACGAAGACTTTGATGGAGACACTATAAAGCTAAAGAAAGTGAAATTGGATCCCCAAAAAGATTTTCAAAAGAAAAAGCAGCGTGCGATACGAAAAGAAAGCCGAATGGAGCAAATCTTGCGTAGATGTTTTTATTGCATGGACAGTGAATGTTTTGAAGTTCCTTTCGTTATTTCAAGGGGGGTATTTACATACTTAAGGGTACCTTCCAAAAAGCCATTCATACCTTATCATTGTATGATTACAACATTGAAGCATTCTCTGAGTTTGAAAGAAGTTGATGAAGATGTTTTTGAAGAAATTAAAAATTTTAAAAAGTGTCTTGTGAAATGCTTTGCAACTCAGGGACTGGATTGCATTTTCTTCGAGACTGTTACAAGGCTACGCAGTGAAAGGCACACTATAATGCACTGTGTTCCTCTTAGGCCTGAGTTCTCTGAACTGGCTCCTATGTATTTCAAGGTAAGGGACTTGCCAAAGTCTTCCATGTATGTTGATTTAAAGTCTTGATTTATTTTCTTCTTTTGCTAAATGCCATTTTCCCTTCTTTTTTCCTTTCTTTTTTTGATGTTGTGACTTGTTGTCAATTTAGAAAGCAATCCTTGATTCTGATACAGCGTGGTCTCAAAACAAAAAACTTATAGATACCAAGGCCAAAGGTTTTCGGCGAAGTGTTCCAAATGGCTTTCCCTATTTTAATGTGGAATTCGGAAATTGCAATGGATATGCTCATGTAATTGAAGATGAAGAAAAATTTCCAAAGCAGTTTGGAGAGGTAAGTAATATAATCAGTACAGATGTACGCAAAGATACATTATTTCTAGCTACCTGGGTTATTGATGAAAGAATATTTCTTTTGGTTCATTAAAGGAGATTTTAGGTGGTATTGTAGATGTTGAGCCCCACACTTGGAAAAATGCTCCTATTGAACAAAAGTTCGAACGAGACTCAAGACTGAGGTCGTTTAGATTGATGTGGGAGCCATTTGACTGGACAAAAATGATACCTTAGGCTCTTGAAGTCCGAAGCTTGAGTGTAGATTCTCTGGCGGATTCTTATAAGTAAACTTTGGGCAATTGCCACGCACTTAATCACAACACTTTCAAACATTAAACCGTGAATCAAATAATTGAGCGAAGCGCAGCGTAGCGTTTTTCTCTCATCAGCTCAGGCCCTTTTTGACGGTCAATTTTTTCGAGGATATATGATAAATGCAGCCTTCTGATTGGATAAAACCCCCATCCCTCAAAATTATGCTTCTCAGAACTGAATCCCTTACACAAGCTTCGCTCGTCCACACTTGCTGTGCAGACTATTTTAATAAATGAGAACAGAGTTTCCTTGTCCTGCCCTTTCGCAGCGCATAGCGCTATGCATGCAAGAAAGTCGTTGCTTATTTTTCAGTGGAGGAACGATCATAGTTGGTTGACTGGGCGCTCCTTAGACCTTGGACTATCACTTTTAGTCTACGACAAAAGCTTTTATTCATCCTCAAACTGAAACCCTAAAACACAACCAACCCAGCATGACAAAACTGTATTTTGCGGTAGGTTTTGTTATTATGTCTAGGGATTTCGCTTGGGGCTTGTGAATCATGTCTACTTGCGTTAAAGAAGTGGATGTGTGTATTATCGGTGGGGGTCAATCAGGATTAGCTGTAGCTGCATGTTTAAAGAGAAGGGCTGCTGAACGTGGACAGAATGTGTCATTGTTGGTTGTAGACGATAATCCTGCAGGAGGAGGTTCTTGGCAGAGTCGTTGGGATTCATTGAAGCTCTTTTCAACTTATTCATGGTCTTCTTTACCATACTTTAGTATGATTGATCATCTTAAAGCAGAAAGGGGCCCAGGTTGTGTTGTGGATCCCGATGAATACCCTTTTGCTTATGAAATGGCAGAGTATTTGCGTGCTTATGAAAAGGTTCTGGGGATTGATGTCCTTCGCCCGGTTACTGTTTTGTCTGTGAGCAAAGCAGAATTTGAGTGCGAAAAAGAAGGCAGTGTAAGGCGATTTAGAGTAAAGACAAATGAAAAAGGCAAGGAAGTGATGGCAAAGTGTGTTGTTTGTTGTACGGGTGGAAATCGGAGTCCGAATTTTCCTGATTTGAGCTCAAGAAATTCTTCGAGAAACGATTTTACAGGACTTCAAATACACACAGCTCAGAGTATCGTAGTCCGGAACTGTTCGAATCTAAGAGAGTTGTCGTTGTAGGTGAAGGAAATTCAGGAGCTCAAATTTTGAGTGAAGTGTCTGCTCATGCCAAGCAAGTGCTCTGGGTTACGTTGAATCCTCCTGAGTACCTTCCTGACGACATGACGGGAAAAGATGTTTTTGATATTGCTGCAAAGGCATTACTTCAAGGAGGGGGGAGGGAGTCCATTCCATCCTTAGGAAAGATCATCATGCTGCCTCCGGTACGGGATGCCAAAGCTCGTGGTGTATTGGACCAATATTATACACCCTTTGATCGTGTTAATTCTCATGGGGTTCATTGGGAAGGTGATGGAAGCAAAGGGGTTGAGGAGTTTTATGCTGAAGTAGATGCAATTATTTGGTGTACAGGGTATAATGCAAGTACTCAGTTCCTGAAGGAACTCGACATATTTGGACATACCAAGGATACAAGCCTAGTGTCTGGGAAAATTCCTCTAGTAAACGGAAGTAATCAAAGTGAACATCATCGGGGTCTTTGGATGGTTGGGTATGGAAACTGGACTGGAGTAGCTTCTGGTTCCATTCCAGGAGTGGGCTGGAGCTCGGCAAAAACAGTAAATGAAATATTTCAATTCCTTGGAAATGTTCAATAAA
>PDIM01000070.1:47558-62387 GCA_002811675.1 Ichthyosporea sp. XGB-2017a | reverse complement strand
AAGGTTTTCAACTCATTATCAATTCTGTTTAGCTCGCCGACATCAAGGGAGAAGCATTCTTTGTCAACGAAAGCGCCCGATGGCTCTACACTTGTGGGATCTTCAAGCTTCGCTTTAAGCTTATATAGCGTACGCTACGCAAAATTATAAGTACTGTATTCAAAACAATACATGTATGTTAAGTTGTTTGCTTGTGTTCTAATTAAATATTAATATTGTGAGTACTAAATTAATTTCTGGTAATACAAAAAATGGTAGCAGTGTGCTATTACCATGACTAAATAATTACAGTAATACTGTCATTTTGAACTCCTACTAGAAAAAGAGCACAGTTTATAACTGTTCATGGTTTGGAGTGTTTTGTTTTTTTGTAGATTCGTACAAACTTTGGGCAATGGTGGGTAAGGGCTCTCCAGACGAATCGGTATGTGGCGCAGGCACACAGTGCTTGAATCACGGAAAGACAAAGAATCTCATGGCTTGTTCCCGATGTCACACTGTGAAATATTGTTCTCGTGATTGTCAGAGAATAGCTTGGAAGACGCATAAGAAATCTTGCGGCGCTTTCACAGCTGATCTACACCTTTTAAGAGCAGAAAATCTTTGCAATCATAATAGCGTCAATACATCTGTTTTGAATTTATTCGAAAAAGTGTACTTAAACTGCGACTTTACGAAGGAAGAGGTCCGTGCCCCCTTCAAGAGTTGCCAAGGCCCTTCAGCTGCCATTAAATTCATTACTCAGCGTCTTGACTCCTTTCCCGATCCAGACATGGACAGACCCTGTCCCGGAGATGCGGGACGGCGCTTTGGAAGTATCCGCTCAGTCATGATGCAGGTTGTTTGGGATCTCGCAAATTACCCCGAGTGCCTTCTTGCTATGTGCAAGGTGGACGAGGGCCAATGTGTTGTTGATCTTCTCCAACTCTGGAAGAAAACGAAAATAGGTGCGTGCCAGCTCCTTTCAGGTAGAGATAAAGCACGTATACATGAGCCATACATGTCAAAGTACATGAAGGCAGAAGGTGTAGTGGGTAATTTGCATGAAATCAACCCCAATAGAGCGATTGCTATGGATGTGTTGCGTATTTTGGGAACCATGGGCACCTGTTTACAAACCTTGTCCATGGTAGCTACTCAGATGAGTGATGTGAAGGATATCGTTCGTGTGCATGACCTGCTGTGTGTGGTGAGGAGTAACTTGTTGCGAGATGGGTGCGCACCTGGACATCGTACTGTGATATGACGATTCAGCACATTGTGCACTTGTTTGTGAGTCTTATACAGTCTCCCGGAGGGCCTATTCCGAGTATTGAAAGAAGACCAAACCCTGATGAAGTAAACATGTTTAGAGCATTGGCGCACTTGGAAAAAAAATGTAAGCAGGAAAACGTTTCTCTAGAGGCCAGTGGTCAAAAATTATCCATGTTTAACCAGATGGCAGCCAATTACTGTTCGTCTGCCTACGAGAAATTACTGGAACGGAGCAATCAGACGTGCGGCTTATGCTATCGAAGCACACATCAAGACGGTGTATAAAAATGGGGAAGACGCCGTGTTGTGGAAAATGGGTGTGTGATACTGAGGACGAGTATGCACCAAATTCGTACGAACGTGAAGGCCAATGTATGCGAAACCATCGGCTCATGACTGCATGCGGGATCCACCACAGTCGCAAACATAAGGGGGATTGGAAGACTTGTACAGAATGCCCGAAACTTTTTATGCCAGCTCAATATGCGGCATATCGCTCCACGAGACGCGAGGCGTTCTATCCTTTTAATTTTGTAGAAGACGCAGATGATTTCAATCCTGAGTGGAACGCTTTGGATATTCCGCCCCCTGTGTGCTGCGTGGAAGGATGTGAGCTTCGATGCGGATATGTCTTTGCCGAGTACGAAACTGTGACTACCAATCGACGAGCCTATTCGAATGGACATGTGTTCTGTACAGAGCACGGTGGAGGCCAAGGCATGTCCGTTTTATGGGAGAAATTGGGCTTGAAATTGAAGAAGGAATGCCGCGGGGGGAAAGAATACGAAAACTGCCCCCGTATAATGAAGGTGGAGAGGCGCATTTGATGTACTGCCAGCACATAGACATTTCGTAAAGGGTGCGTATTTCTTGTCGTAAATGATTTCGAGGAAAGTCTCAACGAGTGTGGTTTTTAGGACGCGCTCAATGTTTGAAGCGAAGTAACTAGATGTGTGAATGTTGTCAAGCATTAATATTTCATCATATATATAAGTGTTTTCAAAACAGTCTGCTAAATTTCAATTTTAAAGCCAATGATGTAAGTGCAGCACTTACCAACAGAAGGACATTGATATCATCTTAGGAAGCCATCTGCACTTCATCTCCCAAGAGGCAAAATGGTCATCCAACGCCTGAAGAGGTACACAAATGGCTGGAAACCATTACAAACTATTATTGTACAAAATTGAGCTAATTTTCAAGACCAAAAGGCTGTTAGCAATTTAAATGTTTCAAATAAATAATAAACTGTCTCTGATAATTAGTAACTCTCTGAAAATTAGCTTAAGTGTGTGTACAGTAAGGTTTGTAAAAAGGGTTTTATCTCCTTAGCTCTTAATTCCAAAGACTTGTATAACAGGCTTGTTACGATGATATGTGTATACAAAGCACTTATGCAAGAGATTAAAGAAAGAAAGAAAGAAAGTGGACATAGGCAGGCTATGATTAGTGCTAAACATTGTAGCTTTTGTTAAATTTAAATGATCTTAAATCCATTTAAAGAAATGACGAGTTTTAACGAGAAATTTTTACTCTCAACAGAACTTTGTGAGATACTTAAAATAGAAGATGAAGTGCCCATCACGATCCCTGAAGTGATAAAATTGATGTGGAATGTAATTAAGAGAAAGAATTTGCAAAAAGAGGATGATAAACGTGTGATTGTGTGGGATGAGGAGCTAGAGCACGTTTTCGGTGAAAAGCAAAGTATTTGTTTCGATCTCCATAGACTCATTCTCAGCCACTCAGTTAAATATGAGAAATTTACACTTTCAGACCCCATGAAAAGACTGCTTTCCGACTATGACGGAAGCCCCATAACCACGTTGGAATTTAAAAAAATGTTATATAGCGAAATCTCTGAAAGAAAATTGTTGAATCCTGCCAACGAAAATGAAATCCTGTGTGATGATGACTTTGTAAGAGTATTTGGTGTACGTTCTATATTGAATGCCTATGAATTGGATGTACTATGCCAAGGTCATTTGCACCCATATGATATGTAAAGATAAGAATGCAATATTTCATTTCAACTTCATGTCACTGAGCAAATAAAACAGAATGTGTGTGTAACAAAGGACATTCGCCATCCAAGAGGAGCAGTAACCCTATGTATGAAGCACTGCTTGTTCCATGTCCCTAATGTTTCAACTTCCCTTTGATGTGGAGTCTGCTTTCATTATGAAAAGGATGCTTGTTTCATACAACATGGAGTTTACGGTAATTACGGAAGGATACTTTTTTGACAACATGGGGTGCCATTTAGAGGAATAGTGACTAAACAGCATTACACACCGCTTGTAATTGATAGAACTACACACTGCAAGATAGAGCCACAAGATATCAATACAATTCACGCCGGAGTGGGCACTGTCGGTGAAGAGGTAAACAATGACTATGACTTGAAATCTCCAAATCCTTTCTTTGAAACTATTGAAGCTTGAAAGAAGATAGAAGAGAAAGTATTTATTCATTAAATAAAAAGTCTAGAGCTACAACGTGCTACTTCCAATGAATTTAAGACCAACACTTGAAACCAGCAATAGCATCTAACTCTTTCCTTCACTCCTCGCAATCCCCACATAAATTATTCTTACACTTCCTTTTCGTCTCCAGGTGCATCGTAGCGAGGCCGCAGCCTTTCTGGTCTTTTCAAAAGGACACTCATAGGCTCCATCTAGTATGCGATAACATCTTCAAAATCCCCCGGATTGCAGCAGCCACCTAGCCCACCCGAAGCAGGCCCAGTAACGTGCGGCTGCTTGGATATAATCGCAGACTCCTCTCTCGTGAGAGAGAAAACGATGGCCGATTCATCAAGCCTGGAGCGTGATCTCCCAAAACCATCAAAGTACACGGTAGAGAGAGTTTTAACATGCAAGCCAAGAGGATTCAAAACCAGGGCATTGAATTCCTTTTGCCATTGCTTTATATTGTCGAGAGCTGGCAATGGATCGCACATGGAGGAAGGGCAGCAGCACTGGCAGGTGCAGCAATACCTCAAGGAAGGGCAACCCCGACACCTATTGCAGCCCACCCAGAAGAAGCAGGTGAGGAAGTTCATAACCGTATCACAACACACAGAGGGCCACTGCACTTCGATGTTCTGGAGGAGGCGGACATTGACCCAGTCATCCCACTGCTCCGGGGTAACTCCTTTGTCACGGAGCTCGTTTGGAAGAGCCACTCTTGGCTTTATTCCCCTGCAACAGCACTCTTTGGTATTGTATGGAATCACAATCCTTTGTCCACGCTTCTCAAGGGAAGGAGCAAAATCCCCGTCTCTATAAGGAACGCCACAAAAGCATCCCATTGTGGCTGATAAAATTGTTAGCTGGAGAATCTAATAGGCAAATGTTACAGCTGAAACAAATTCCGATTTAAAAGCTATAAATTTACAAAACATATTACTCCCAAAGAGCCCACGCTACGCTGATCCTTAGGGAGCCAAATAAAGAACAAAGATTTGGGGCTTGGATTAAACAAACAAACCAATAATCCCAGAAGGTATAAAAAATCCATTTGAAAATCACTAAACCGGAAATCAGCTAGAAAATAAAAAGAAGAGTGAAGGGTGAGGCGAGTGCTTCACAGGACTATGTGTCAGGGTCAATTCTGGCACATCCCTTTCCCACCCCGAGCACTCAGAAGGGCAATAATGATGTGTCGAGATGTATCGAGCATCGTTATTTGGACAGAACTCAACGCATCTTATAAGGACTTGAGTCTTGAAGTGATTATAAGTAAAAGTGGTATCTGTGCGTTTACCGCATCGAAACACGGCAAATTATAAAATACTATAAGATGAGATCATCATGACTTTGATATCAGTTGATCATGAAAACAACATGAATCAATCAAAACACAAAAAAAGAAAAGAAAGAAATCCCTAGTTCACTTTATTTTGTCAAAAGAAAAAAAAAAGACTAGAACGGGAAATCAATCTCATTTTCCGCGGGATCTAACTAACGTCTGTACATCTCCCCAATCACCAAAGCAGCATTTCTAGCACCAATAACAGATGTCTCCATCGCTGTTGCAGCAGTCTCCAACCCATTGATATACACAAAACTATTGTGATGATGGTCATTATCATCCGAGTGTTGATGCACAATATGGGGCTGGAATCGAGTGTGCGGGGTCTGTGTGGGGAAGGTATAAGGCCAGAAGTATCGTGAAACGCCCTTTATATCAGCTCGCTCAAAGTATTTCTTGACAAACGCATCAGAGATCCTTTCTTCGGAGAATATCTTGTAGAGATAATCCTTCTTATCTGTGCCCAGTTTAGTCACAACGGCACCCATCATGTGGAATTCCTTAACCCCCGACTTTGTTGAAACACTGATTATCGACTTTTTGCCATCCCCTTGTTGTGGGAAATTAAGCGCATCCCTGTTGATGTCCCTCGCCTGGATAAAAGTCACGTGCCAATGATGGTAACTCCTTGGTTGGATTTCCTCATTGGAAAACTGATTCACATCATGAAGCAATCCAGAGAATTCAATCGGAGCTGCCAGTACAACGTGATCAAATTCCTCCACTTGTGCAGTTTCTTGACCCTCATCTTTAGTTTTGCTGGAAATCTGATACACAGATTTTTCTTTGTTCCACTCGACGTGGTTAACTGCGGTGCTTAGTCGCACTGTGGCTCGGGATTGATTCAAACTCTCCTCTGCTAATCTCTTATTCCCGTTTTCAATGTACACCGCAGGAGTCGCCATCGGGGTGAGGGATGTCAATCCCGCAAAACTCGACATTTCCAACTCTTGATCATAGATTGCTCTCAACACGGGAACAATCAGATTATCAATAAAGTACTCACTGAATAACTTTTTAACAACAGAACCAATCTGAGAAGACGTGAAGTGGCTCAATCCCCCATAACTCAAAAACTCCTCAATCGAGTTAAACGATTTCGTTCCTCTACGCCAGTAGTTATACTTCAAAGCCCATTGAAACATCTTCATGCATCCTCCCATTGCTAATTTGTCCCAGAGAGAAGGTGATTTCAACTCCGAGGCAGCGTTCCCATCAAAAACAACACTGATCCCGTCTGGATCCCCGCTGTCGTCTCGACCAGACTCGCGCACTGGAAGACGCAAATCCAATCCAAGTCTATACCCATACGAGTTTACCGCAGCAAGTGCATCGCCTCCAATCTCGACTGTGTCTCCCGACGGCAAATCAAAACTGTTTAATCTCCCCCCGGCTCTTCCCCGGGATTCAAACACCGTGATATTGGCATTTGGAAGAGCACGTCGGACAAAATAAGAAAAGGATCCACCGCCAATCCCCGCACCAATCACCGCAACGCGAGGAGTAGCGGACTCAGAATAAACAGGGATAGGATCTTCGGGAGGAAGCGAAGCAGAAGAAGAGGCGGAAGAAGAAGATAAAGGCGGGATGTGATCATGCTTGACGCATGATACAAAGAAAAAAGGCTGAGATTCCTGGATGCATAACACAAATGCAGTTAACACATTGAGAAATGCAAGAAAACTTCGTAAACCTCGCATGATTGAGTTACTCAAGTTTTAGATTTTAGATTTCACTTTTACCAAAGCTCCTTTTTGTTTTTTTTGTCCGTTTTTTTCCTCTCCACTTGTAAGTTTGCTCTTCTTTCACAAAAGCTATCATGTCTTTTATAGACAGAAAACCCTCTTCAATGGTTTCGCTTAGTTTAGCTTATCCTAATCCACCCTTCTTCTTCCCTCCTCCCTTAAATCTCCACACCCTTTCCCCACCAATGGGCTGTCAACTTAACTCCATACCTGCCTTTTGAGTCAACGGGATGCCCCCCTTTGGCGGGAAATAAAAGGGCGGATAAATGAAAGAGAAATTAATTAATAGGAGAATCTACCATTTACGCAATAGATGGTTCATGACGTTTGAGGTTACATACTGCCCATTTGGTTCTTTGGCTTTGGCACTCTTTGTCTGCTTTGATGTCGAGGGCTCCATATTCCCTGACCTTCGAAACTCTAAAAATCGCTTGTGGAGAAATGCGGTTCTATGCTGTGCGAAGATGCTGTGCTCCTCTTACAGCTCCGCACAAAGACAACTTTTGCTCTTTTTTCGTGCTTGTCAAGAATTTTGAGACATGGTGAGTTGCCCAACGCATGAACACACTCTCGACCTCCTTTGTTCGAGGATCCTTTCTTTCTTTTTTTTTTTTTTTTGAACACTTTATTTTTTATATTTCAATTTCTTTTAAAATAAAAGGGGTCCTTTGTTTTGACACTAGGAGCATAAAAAACAGAAGAAAGTTACTAACACTCGCCCACACGTCATAGAGCCCAGGGATTTTATCGTTCTTTTTCTTTTTGTTTCTTTGGGGATGGTGGGAACGGAAAGGTTAGTCATTGATTATCACTTCATCACATAGGTCATATTAATTCATTTCATGGGTAATATCAACTCATTTTAAATGAGCCCATTTGTCAGTTTAGTTGGCAAAGACGCGGTTATATTCAGTCGCATATTCATCCCGCACAATCTCATCTTGAGTGGGGTATCTGCACGGGTCCACTTGCCCCTCTCCGTCTTCGGCGTTGTCATCGCTCCCCTCGCGCTTTCTCCACCTTGGGGCTATCATTCTCTTGAATTCCCATACTCGCAAGTTATCATTGTACTGGGGTGGTGCAACATCCTTTTCATTGCGTTTAATGGGCGCCAAAACAAGGTCCATATCAGGGGCAACAAAGAACACGGCAGATGTGCGACGGGGCACGGTGACGCCTTCTTCAAACACATCATCAACCACCCGATGTAAAGATGGATACAGCGCATTATTCGACGAAATGCCTGCACACCACCCAAAGGTCAAAATGGCAACATTATTATTGCGTGGTGTGGCACATGGAGCAGACATCCATTCCCCATTCATGAACACCTGAAGTCCAGGGGTAGCATCAGGGAATACGAGGGCAAAAGATCCAAAATCCCTGTGTTCTCCACATCGCAATGGCTTCTTCACACCATGCCTATCCTCACCAGTTTTCTTCACGGGGAAGTAGTCAATGCAGCGGTAATTAAAGTTCTTATCCTTGTGAAGAGAATGGGCATCGACACCCAACACAACACTCACGCATCCATAATTTTGGATATCAAACTTCCCTCCACAGAGCGAAAAAACTCAAGAACCTTCACAAAAGGCTCTCCGAGTTCCTCCACCAGACCGGGAACAGAGTTCAACGCCTCCAATCTGTTTCTACACAAGTCAAAAGGCACTTTTCAATCAATAGGAAATCCATTTTTAAACTCAGCCTTCAAGGAAGCATCCTTGTAAATCTGTCTCTTTCCATAACATGCATTCACGCGGGCAGCAAGGGCCTTATCCTGCTCCAACTTCTCAGACAAGGCTCGCATTTGATCATAGGGCGGGGAGCATTCAGCATCGAGGTCTTCCAACAGCACCACTCCGTGCTCGCGACCCCCTTTGGCAATCTTCTCGGCCAGTTGGGAAGTGGACAGTTGCTGCACAGAAGCAGTCACGATATCAATACTTTGATAAGCCTTCATTGTTTTTAAGGAGTTGTTATTTAGATAATTATATTTTGAACACAATTCTACCCAACACAAAATCAGGATTGATCTTTTTCGTTTTTGATTTCTGGATGTGTTTTTTTTATATATATAGACGGAAACAAAACAGGTACAAACAAAAAGACAAAACAAACAAAAAAATTTCAAAAACAGGCACAGCTGCTTTTTTTGGATCACAAAAATTTGTTTTGGTGCACAAAAATTTTTTTTCGAAAAATCACAAATCGCGACATTTTTATTCTTTTTTTTTGTTTTTGTTTCAGATTTTTGGGTGATAAGGTGAGGTACCGAGGCTTCCTAAGGTACCGAGTTCTCAAAAAAAGTGGACTTGAATAGAAGTCTCTCTCTCTCACTCGAAACACTCTGTTTTCTATCTTTAAGTCTTTCACATTCTTTAGTGCACTCAAGTTTGTTGTTTTATCTTTCTCTTTCTCGGATGCTTATTCATTATGAATGAAGGGGCGTTCTCCCAATGTCATTTATCACTGTGACATCCGCACCTGCCTGAAGGAGTGCCTCTACCAGTGCTGGTAAGCCTATTTTGTCTATGGGAAAAGGGAAATAAATTGGCAGTGCAGGCAGTGGAATCTTCATGAGAGCCTGGGTCTACAAATTAGCTAAATAGTATTTGGCTGCATTCACGGTGACCGGAGGACCAAGATCTCTACTAAATTAAAAATCCAACTCTGCCTAAAAGGATGGATTTAAGTTTTATTCTTAACACAAGCAATGCCTTTTACTTCTTTACGGACCGCTTAAAACTTGTTGCCCTTGCAATAGATTTCAGAAAGTTTTGAGCATTGGCGCAATTCTTTTGGAAGCCCTGTTAGCTGGTTGTCACAGCAGTCCACACTCTCTAACGACTCGCATTTGCCCAATGCTTTCGGGAGTGCAGATAGCATATTGTGAGAGCAATCAAATAAACGCAATTTCTTACACTCTCCTAGCTCTTCTGGGAGAGTCAATAACTCGTTTTTAGAGCAGTATATCTCCTGCAAAGCAGTGCACTTGCCTAATTCTCTAGGGAGCGTGATTACCGAGTTTGACTTGAAGTCCAACTCTTTAAGGGCCTTACAATTCCACAGCTCTTTTGGGAGCTTTGTTAGCTTGTTTCTGGGGCACCTAAGCCTTTGTAAAAAGGTACACTCCCCTAACTCCTTTGGGAGAGATTGGAGCTTGTTCTCAGAGCAAAACAGTATCTCCAACTTTGAGCACAGACCAATTTCAGCAGGAATACAAGTCAACCTAGCTGAATTCCAGCCCAACGCATACTTAAAGGCACAGTTATGGTGATGCGTGACAAAGGTCGATTCATTTTCGTCACATAACTCAAAGGTACCTTTCTCGCCGAAAACCCCACCAAGCGTGGGTCTGGGTAGAACTATCATTTCCTCCAGTTCATCCCAAAACTTAAATGGTGGCCGCTTTTTCACAAATTCGCTGTACCAGTTCTTGATCTTGGAGTTTTGCTCGAAGCCCGTATACCAAGTGGACACTTCATCCATTCCAAACTTAGACATTATAGCCAGAAATGTTTTGGCTCTTTCTTCCTTCTCTGTGGCACATTCAAGCATTGTCTTCACAGCAGCAATTCGATCCATCTCCACCCCATTTAACCCATGATACAAATCCAACGCCATCTGAAACTTTGAGCGCCCCGTCTTGGAAGGTGGAGGTGTTGCTCTTTGAGTCAACGCAGTTAGTCTTGAAGAGCACTTTTCACATCCCTCATCCTTTCCTTCTTCATAGTACTCCTTTGCCTTTTCTTTCTCTCCCATCTTTTCCAGAAGACTCCCAGCAAGAAGCTTTGCTGGTCCACTTCCATGGTCAAGAGCCTTTTCGTAAAGTTTCAAAGCTTGATTTTTATCTAGACGCACTCCGTGTCCTCTTTCGTAGTACATTGCCAACTTTAACATTGCCCCCACGTGATGAAGCTCGATTGCCTTTTCATATAACCGCGAAGCAAAATAATATTCTTTCTCCTCTTCAAGTGCTAAAGCTTGATTATAGAAAGTACGAGATTTGGAAATCATCTGTTTGAAATCCCTGATAAGATCACCTTCCTTGCTTTCCAACTGATGCACGTTTGCTTTGTCTGATTCTTCGTTGTCCAACTTTACACGCTTCCTCCTCATCGCATCCTCATTTTCTGTGCTATCCAACTCCTCAACAGAGAGGTTCTCCCTCCCAGATGAGTTTAATTTATGTGGCATGGTGGATCACACACACACAGAATAAGATTTGAGGAGGCTGAGGTGTTCCACAGGGAGGGATCAGTCTTTGCTGTGGGAATCAAAAAGTTTTGGTTGTGGATTTGGAAAAACAGAAAGACTCGGGGAAGCCTTGGGGATGCAGAAGTTATAACGAGACTCGAGGTCCTAACCGAGGAGGGGGTCGGGGTTACTTCTGTCAAAAAGTCCCGTGAATTTAGCGGGAATTCTCCACTGGACCTCCTTATGTGTGATCCAGTGTTAGGGTTATGATATATAGTGGGTTTCCCATATAGTGGAGGTGTCCCAGCTGTGGGCTCCTTGAAATTACAGAAACAGCTGAAACAGCTGTTAATCATGAGGACCACCTGGGCCTGACACGTGACCAATGGATCCCCCATTAGTTCTAGTGTCCTTTGGATCCCCCATAGCAAACTGGGGATGGGAAGGAGAGGAAAGGGAGCAAGATATTAAGTGCAAGGCAAGACAATTGATTGCGGGGCTGCGCCTTGTAGAGAGCAATCTCTTAATCCACCATTGTATACAATACATTTCCCTCAAACTTCTTCTTAATCTTTTTTCTCTCCTCGTCCGAATCCTCTCTGTTCTGACAAAAAGTCGTTCAATAAGCAGCTCCGGGGGACAGTCCTCCCCAAGGGACAATATGTCTGTTGATGCGTCATTCCACTATTCTCCAACGTTGGTGAGGACGTGAGGCCAAAGTTTATTAATATTATCTCCATCGTTGGTGAGGACGTGAGGCCAAAGTTTATTAATATTAACTTTTTGCTTGGAAAGAACGCGTTAACTAGGAAGAGTTGTTGAGACTTGGAGCCACCAAACAAGCAAAAGACGAACAACAAGAAGGAAGGTTGCTGACACATACCCGATGAACGTAAACCAAATTTTATTTCATTTTGACATGCAATACAACCCCTTCACTACTTTTACTAAGAGTCAAACAAAGTACCTTTACAATGCAAAGACCTGTTTCTTCCGACTGCTACCTTTACTGTTATTCTGGAGCATTTATTCGGCTACACCAGACTCTTAACAGATATTTCGGTTCTAAACCCATGCTTTTGGTATCGATTGTCTGCTGTCTGAACATCGTGACCATTCCATTTGATTGTTTGAGGTTGTCTCCAAGCATTCACGACCTCCAAAGTTGTGTAGAAATAGAAATTATCGCTAGTTGAGGAAAAGGAGCCTGTGGCTGTGAAACTTGTACTTTCCTGTATGTCATCAAGCCACAAAGGAATTTGAAAGTATCTCAAACCAGCATCTGCTACCATGTTAAAAGAAGAGAATATCATTTTAAGAACTGTGGATGACTTCTTTTCCAAACCCGTGGTGCGGTACAGAAAACGGGGACTCACGCCATTCTTAGCACTGGTTCCAATAGCATCCCCAGGATATCTAAAGTATCCCAAATTCTCTCCATTAACAATAAAAGGTGCATGAGAAAGTGTTCCGCCACCATGCAATTGAAAGTTTACAGTGAGGTCTTCGAAGAACGCAGATTTGCTTGAAGGGTTGTAGTCATGGTTTAGAGTTTTGAAGGTAAACCGTATGTAAGACATTTGGTTCCTTGCTTTTACTCCCCAAGGAAAGTTGCTTAGTACAAACCGTCGAGCCATTGGTTCCTGACAAGACCAAAAACCATCATTTTGGGTAAGCATTCTTCCCTGGCCTGTGGGACAATCTCGCGCTGTGTACCAATTTCCACCAAGTGATGCTTGAATAGTCTTGATTGTACACCCGGACAAAGCATAGTTGTTAAAGACATCTCCCTCGTAATAAGCAGCATCATAAATTATGTTCTTATCCAGTTCCTTATCCATAAAAGAATCTGGAAGGCTGTCACGGATTTTACACGAAGTCTTCAAAGGCTCGTTGATATGACTACTAAAAGGAGTTTCACTGGTGTAACGGGGGGCAGCTCCAAGCATATAAGTGAGTGCTCGTACGTATCCTGCATAGCTCAAAGAAGGATTTGGTTTATGATAACGAACCCACGCAACACTTTGAGAATGATTAAGTTGGTCGCCAGCCAAACCACATTTTGGCGCAGAAGCGGAAGTTCCGGTCACACTTCGATAGGCTCCCATAAATGCATGTTGTTCATTATCAGAGAAAACAATGACATCGGCAGCAGAGAGTCTTTCAGGCGCCTCCTTTCTAGCACGATTGGGGTAGAAATACTTGTTGTAGTAGTTATGAGCGTGAGTGAGGATATTCTGTACTACCCATCCTTTTTGACTATCCAGGCGTGTCAAGTCTGCAATTCTCGCATCTGAAGCAAATATCACATCACCCAAAGACACACGAAGGGGAAGATGTCTACTCCCCACAGGGTTAATAACCTTAGACATTTCTTTCTGGGCGATATTCGAGGCCTCCACGGCGAAATTAACTGCTGCTTCCGAGCCTCCCATGTCTTGTACAGCTTGCTGAGTGATGATAAATCTCACTTTAAACTCCCACGCAGAAGCAGAATTTGTATTAAGAGAATTTTGAGAATCTACGTACGTTTGGTTTAGTAGAGGAATTGGGATCTCTTTACAAGCATGATGGCTGTACGCTGCCTGGGCGGGAAGAGAACACACCAATATGCATGCAAAGGACAGAAGAAGTAGAGGAGCCAATGGCATTGTTTACAATAACAAAAGAAAAATAAAGTTATCCGTCTTGTAGCAAATCAGATTTGGAACAAAAGAGAAGCTACTTCGCAAACAAGGTAGAGAAGACGCAGTCTGTTTTTATACGCAACAAACAACAAAAAGAACTTGTTTGTGTTGCTTATGACAGGAATAACTTGCGGGAGGTCTTTGAAACTAATGGGCCAATATATCCATATGTGTTTAATTAAAACAGGCTATCTATAATTCCATTTGTATTACCCTCCTTGTTCCTGTGGTTTATATGGGGCTGTTTCATTTTGAATGTGAAAAGCAGTGCTCTGTGATGTTTGAGTTGTGAGTTGTGTGTAACGTAATGGGTATCACATTGAAATGAAACACGCACATGAAACCACAATGACAGGGATCGGGACCCTTGCTCAATCAATTTGTGCATTGTGGATACAATAACAAGTGTTTGTGAATGGTGTAGGAAATAGGAATTAACTCTTCGTGTACTTGTTAATTATTCTGTGCTGGTTAATGGTCATTTCATCCTGAAATCTGTGTTATGTGTATGAAGCATCTCTATTGCTTCGGTACTCTTCTCAACGCTTATGGCAGCGGAAAATGGTGCGACTATAAACTATTACATAAAATTTATTTTCAATGTGAAATTAAGAACTTACTGCACATTGTACAGAGAATTCTTGTTGTGCTTCCGAAGGAGGGCAACAAAGAGCACCAAAACGGTAGACATTGCGGCAATAAAACGCATTCTTGCGATAGAAGACAAGTTCAACATGAACTAAAAGGACAGTGAAAACTTGAAACCGCGTGAAGCGGCGTGAAGTGTTTCTATTGTTTAAATCTAAGGGGAGTATTAGAGGCAATGATTCAGAGGCATGTTTTGTTAAATTCTTCGGGGAGTAAAATGTGTTACGGTGGAGATCCAAGATCTTCACAGGAGAAGAGAGCATAATATCCCCAAAGAAGATGCACTAAAGCATGCTTTTAATGTCACCAACAGGGGGTACCTTTGCGTAAGCATTGTGTGTCAAAATGGCATAAGAAAGGGCAAACGCAAAGGAACTCAGCGACTTTCAATATAGGCACTTATGTTCAGAATTTGAATCAGACGACAAGAATTGGTGCAATGGTCATCAACTCATGCTGATGTCATTGCCAATGAGGCCACA
>PDIM01000070.1:0-15796 GCA_002811675.1 Ichthyosporea sp. XGB-2017a | reverse complement strand
GACAGACAGAGAAGAGACAGATTGGAGGGGGGGGGAGAGGAGATTGAAAGACTGAACCTGACAGGGAGAGACTCTTGGACTTAGTTGAATGGGATACGAAGGACTGTGATTTTTCAGGGGATCACTTTGTCTGTGTGTGTTACTTGTCTGTCTCTCTGTTTGTGGCCTGTGGTTTGCTGTGAGTGTGCGTGGAGGACAACTCTTGTTTTGTTCTGTAGTGCTACTCTTTGTGCATCCTAGTTATCTTGCCTTTTTGGTGGAGCGAGGAGTGGGGATGGCAGGGGAGGAACAAGTGAGTGGATGAAGGAGATTTCTGGGATTGTTTTGACTTAGTTGCTATGGCTTTCTTTGGGAACGGTGTATTGTAAACGGATTATATTGTGTTTATTAGAAGAGTCATTGGGGAAGGAGGAGCGACAATATGAATAGCATTATTGTCCTGTGTCATTTCTGTGAAATGCATGGGCCATCCACACTTTTTTGTACACAGTCTTTCCACAGCACACATGATCCTCTGGACGTTCTGGAGGGAAATGCGCCTTCAGAATGCGCATCGTATTACGAAGGCTCCTATCGATCGTTCACATCCCCAACATCTTCTGAGTGCGGATCTGTGGCTGCATCTTCGATGTCCTCCCAGCTGCGCTCAGTTGCTTCTGTTTCGCCCTCATTGTCAACAACCTGCAAAACGTGTCGCTCCCTGGAGGAGGGTCGCACCGGCTTTATCACAAACGATCATGGTGCTCATATTAGTTATATAAGCAGTAAATTCCCCAACAATGCAAATCTATATAGTATTGTAAGGCAAGCGTGTGTCCGATCGCTGAGTTGCGAAGTGTGCCCGGGAAGGGAGGGCCCGGTGCTATTTGGGGATGATAAAAGTGGTTACATTTTCTCGTATACTTTTAAATTAAAGGATGGGCAAGCAAGGGGTTTTCAACGGTGGTATACAATCATTGTGATTATGACGGACAAAAACTTCTTGGTGAGCTCTTGGCCCTTTTTGGTGTCTCATCTTCGTGTTGTTGTCGATGATATGCAAACGAAGGCCAATGGGCTTTATGAAAGCGACAAGCAGAATAAGTTGCTTAACACAGGAACCACTGCGTCAGGGTATGGATATGTGCCGTTGGCACCAGGGCAGTTTCGGAGGCGGCGTTATAGCTCTCCGGGACTGCGCTCACTTGTTGAATTGTGTGGAGATGTAGAGCTATTTGCTAAACTACATACAAGATTTAGCTGGATATTGAAAGCTTGTGGAAGTCGCCTGTTTGAGCAGCAAGTAGAAGGACCTGCAATGATTGCCACCTCCTTTGATACAAATAACATGCCTCTGTCACAAGCTTGGCTAGATGCTCAAAAGATGGTTTCTTTGTCCAATAGTAACTTTGAGAAGGATGCAGAAGGGGAATCTATTGAACGTGTGGGATTGTTCTTCAGGGAAAATGATAAAAGTAGGCTGGAACAGGGTTCGTTCGTTCATTTACTGAAAATCATTGGGAAAACGTCTCTGATGCGTATTATCGACAATGTCGTTGTTGGGAACCAACTTGTAGTGAGAGGCAACGAAAGTTGCGTGGTTACCCCAGTTCTGTATATGATAAAAGAATTATTGCCTGGGGGCTGCTGTAATATGGTGCCTTTTGATACACGTTACCATGATGAATGGGAGTGTAACTTTCTAGGAATCTCTAATGAAGTTAAAATCCCGTCACATGTGGCCCCTAACTCTTATGTTCTTCTTGACGTGGAAAAATGCTGGGCGAGGGACTGTTTAGCTTGTGATGACGAGCGAGACGAACTTAGTAGTGCTGTTCAAAGAGCGTCCTCCTCTTCTTCTTCATGTGGAACTGGGAAGCCAAATGGAGCACAGAGATCTTTGTCCACTGAATATAGTCTGAATGGTGCGCTGATTGACGATGCGCAATACGGGGAAGTAGAAGAGAAGGATTGTTCTGCAAAGTGCGAGCTGCCTTCCCAAGGTTATGACGTTGGGGAAAGCGGACATTGTATAAAGATAGCATTGGTGTCGCCAGCTCCTACGAAGAGTGCATCAATGTCATACGTGACGACGTATACCAATGAGATCTTGAATGTGCTGGCTAGTAGGAAGTGCTCTAATCATCTAATCAAAGATGTATTATTAACTGTGAAGGAAAATTGGGTAAACAAATCTAAGATATTCTTTAGATTTTCGCGTACGAAAGAAAGTGAGTCGCAGCTTAGTCTGTCTGAGTTCCTAACTGTGATCGGGGTACAGCCTCTTGATTTGCCAGTTTTGCGGTTTTGGACCGCTGCCCTAAGTAAGAAGGACCGAACAAAATTGCTGGTTGAGCATAGAGACTGACCTGGAGGAGACAACAAAAAAATGCTTGTGAATCCCAAGCATATTCACTACACACAAATACCATGTATATCATCTACTCAATCCTCCTGTCTTTATGTTCTAGTTTCTGTTTGTATAGCATATTCCTGGGTATTATAATAAACTATCATAGCTTTTTCGACTGCATAACATAGTGTTATTTTGTAGTTGATATGAGCTGAAAGAGAAAGAAGGGCATCTAGATAGTGTGCCCAAAATTAAAACCCAATGTCCAGTGAAGAAGTAAGACAAATATCCCCGGCCAGCTGATTAAAAAATGATTGTATTGTGTTATGTATGGGAAATTGCCATAGTTCCCTTAATTGCAATTAGGGGCCTTTTTTGTTTCTTTGACTGCCGTAGTTTATGAATGAAGCTGCAGAGGAGATTTAACTCGGTGAAGGTCATTGATTTTTGTTGATTTTGAATTTTAAAAGACATATTGAAAATTCAATTTTTTGTCGGGGAAGAAAGGGAAAAGATAGGCAAAGGGAATATAGTGATTTGGAAATACGAAGGAAATATCGAGAAATATGCATGCCAAAGTGGTTGAAGAGGGAGGGATCGGCAACTCCTCTGTCAAAAATAGTCTGAGCCATGGCGAGTATAATACCAAGGTTAGTAGCCAAAGGTTTTTGTAACTCTATTTGTTTCTGTGTGACTTAAGTTGATTTGATCTAACGTGGACAGTTTGTGGTTGTGATTATTACTTCCCTGGTGTGCAGTGTAGTGAAGCTTTAGATAAATTGGGTGTCGCTGGCTGGCTGCAGTTTATGTTTGACTACGCAGTTGAGAATGGCTATATCAGCGAGGAGCGACTCAAATTGGATAAGGTAAGTGTGCCCCCATTTGGGAAAAGCCCAGAAATTCTATAGTTTTTTCCTAACTTATCGTCTGACCTTGTTGACGCTTTGTAGGTGTTCCCGTGCTGGACTGATAATCCATTCCAGGTACCATTGCAGGTGACTGTTAACTGTAGTAAGCCTGAACTCCTTCCTGGTCAATCTGCAGTACGGGTTCTGGCGAAAGGGGCTCAATGCCCTATATGTTTTGAGAATGCTAATTTCAAACCTGGACTGCGTGCATTTGAACTTTTGTTGAACGGGCGCGACTTTTTCGTCCAGCTCCCTCCATACCCTTACTTTAAGAATCATCACATTGTGGTTGAAAAAGATCACATCGAGCAGATTATCACGGAGGAATCAGTGAGAGATCTAGTTGAATACGCTTCCCGATTTAGAGGGGTGTATATTGCCTCCAACACAGATCTGGAAGGCACGGGTGTTTCTATTAGAGGTCATAGGCATTACCAGGCTGGGACAAAGAGGTTTAATGTATTTGATGCTAATAAGTGGGTGAAGACTGGGAAAGGGGAAAGCAAGATTGCAGTGCTGCAATACCCAGCCCTTGCAGTAAAGATTGAATCAAATAGCATGCAGGAAGTTTGCTGCTTAACCAACGACCTTCTGAAATCATGGAGAGAATGTCCTTCCAAACTACACGATGTCATAAATGTGCCAAAAGATGCCCAGACAATGAGCTTCTGTGTGGTTTGTCATGAGAATTCTGGGAGTTTTGAAATGGTCCTGATTCCACGAAATGCATCCCGGCGTACTCCAGAAGGTCTTCAATGTATCAAAAAAGAATTTGTAGGCATAATTGAAATGTGTGGATTGGCAATCTTTCCGGGAAAGCTAGCTAGTGCCTTTGAAGAGATTGATCGCTTAATTAAAGCAAATAATGTGAAAGCACTTGAAAGTGAGTTCCCACAGCTATTGCCTTTCATCCAAAAATACGTTCTTCCATCTTTAGACTCTTGCGAGAATCGTGGCTTTAAGGGAACCGGCAATGATAGCTGTGTGAGTAGTTCATTTACGGCAGCGGTCACAGAATGCTTTATGGACATAGTATCTGCAAACTCAGCTGTGGATAGCAGCTTCGATAGCCTCAAGTCTAGCGGGGCTGCTTGGCTTGGTGTTTCATTTGATAGTCAAGAGTAATATACACCAGCCCGTAGAAATAAAACGAGCATACACACACTAAATACTTCGCTTTGCGAATATATGTTCTTAAATAAGTAACCGGCTCTTTGCAAATCACAATTGCTGAACAAAGTACAGGGACGAAATGACATTTTAATGAAACAGAAGAACACAGAACGAAGGAAACAAAAGTGTGCATGAGTACATAGATATCTAACAGATCCTCGTGACCCCCCATCCACACCCCTAATTCAAAGCAATTTTTCTTCGATTGGACATGGACAATGCACCAATGAGGGCCTGGTCAAGTGCAGCTCTCAGAAGGGTCAGCTGATCTGCGGTTTATTCTGCGCAGTCCGAGGGGGCGCATGGGAGAGGAGGGTTTTATTTCATTGATACTTCTATATATTAATTTATTATTAGCTGTACTGTAGCTTTGTGTTGTGTTGTCTGTGAATTGGTTGATTTGTCTCTGTGTGGTTTATTTGTGGATTCTTGTGTTACTTTGCTGTGTATTTGATAGCAACAATGTCATTCTCTTCCGTTGGGGTGAAGGCTCTTTCTGGGGCTGCAGGCAAGACTATTCGAGCATACTCTAGCAGTGCTGCTGCATCTCCTGCAAGCTCGTCAGCGGTATGTAACGTTTAGTTTGGATCTGTTTTTTTTTTTTTTTTTGGCTTTTGAGTATGTAACTAAGTGAATAATTGATTGATTGTGTTTGTCTGCTGGTGCAATAGCCGTCTGTTCAACTTCTTCTTAACGGGAAATTTGTTGAATCCCAAACTAACAAATGGATCGACATCCATAATCCTGCTACTAATGAAGTGGTTGCGCGTGTGCCCGAGAGCACCCAGGCTGAGATGGATGCTGCTGTTGCCGCCGCAGCAGCAGCTTTTCCTCAGTGGAGTAGTCAATCAGTATTGACCAGGCAGAAGGTTATGTTTGATCTTGCCCGCCTTATTCGTGATAACACCTCTAAAATTGCCGAAATTATTACATATGAGCAAGGAAAAACTCTCGTTGATGCAGAAGGGGATGTCATTCGTGGGTTGCAGATTGTAGAGCATGCCTGCTCCATTCCTTCCTTACAGATGGGTGAGACCAGTGAGCAAGTAGCAGCAGACATGGACACTTATACACTTCGTCAACCTCTGGGTGTGTGTGCAGGTATTGCACCCTTCAATTTTCCAGCCATGATTCCCTTGTGGATGTTTCCGATGGGCTTGGTAACTGGTAATACGTATGTGATGAAGCCCTCCGAGAGAGTGCCTGGTGCCTCTATGTACCTGGCCAAGCTAGCGTTGGAGGCTGGAGTTCCTGATGGTTGCCTGAATGTCATTCACGGAAGCCGCGATGCTGTGAACTTCATCTGTGACGCCCCGGAGATTAAAGCGATCTCGTTCGTTGGCTCGGATCAAGCTGGTAAATACATTTTTGCGCGTGGAACTGAAAATGGAAAACGTGTTCAGTCTAACATGGGGGCCAAAAATCACGGTGTTATATTGCCCGATTGTAACAAAGAACATGCTTTGAATGCAATTACTGGTGCTGCTTTTGGTGCTGCGGGTCAAAGATGTATGGCTCTCTCGGTTGTTGTTTTGGTAGGAGAAACTGAGAAATGGCTTCCAGAAATTGTTGAAAGGGCAGCGAAGTTGAAAGTGAATGCAGGTCATGTTGCAGGGACTGATGTTGGCCCGCTTATTTCCCCAGCTGCAAAGGAGCGGGCTATAAGACTTATCGATGGGGCGGAGAAGGATGGATGCGAAATTGTTCTTGACGGACGCAAATGTGTTGTTCCAGGTTTCGAAAAGGGTAATTTTGTTGGGCCCACTGTAATTAAAGGAGTAAAGCCACACATGGAATGTTACAAAGAAGAAATTTTTGCGCCAGCTCTCTGTGTTATGACTGCTGATTCAATGGACGAGGCAATGGACATTATTGAAAAGAACCCCTACGGAAATGGCTGTGCCCTGTTTACCACCAGTGGCTCATCTGCTAGAAAATTCCAACACAAGGTTGCTGCAGGACAAGTGGGTATCAATGTTCCCATCCCGGTGCCTCTTTCGTTCTTTTCGTTCACTGGCTCAAGAGGCTCCATCCGCGGTGACGTGAACTTCAATGGAAAGGGAGGTATCAATTTTTATACTCATGTCAAGACGGTAACTTCGTTATGGAAGGAGGATGATGCAACTAGCAAAGTTGCGCCTACTGCTATGCCAACAATGAAGTAAGGTACAAAAAAAAGAAAACGTTTATTCAATAAATTTTCGTACTGGTGCAAATAGCTTTCTTTTTTGTTTATACAGTCGTGTTTTTTAGTACGTGGGCTGCGCATGACTGAATGGATCTCCAACAATCGTCGATATCTTCTTCGGTAGAATTGTACCCACCAATAGCCATTCTGAGAACATATACCCCATCTAGAACCGTATGAAGAAGCAGTACATCTCCATTCTTTGTCAACGCCTCCTTCAATTTACCATTGAAATGGTTCAGCAAGTCACGGCGATCTGAAAACTTCACACCAGCCCTGCTAAGAGCTGTTTTGTTCAGACGAAAGCAAACAAGCCCAAAATATCGCGGTACATACACTTCAAAATGTGGGTCTTTTTTAATTTTGTCTTCCAAATATTTCGCAAGCCGGGTACAATGTCTGATGCTCTCACATATACCGGAAACTCCAAAGTTTCGCAAGACAAAATAGAGCTTTAACGATCTGAACTTCCTCCCAAACCCGACCTGCCAGTCTTTATAGTCTACTATTTCACCCCCCACGGATGTACCGCTGGCCTTAAGATATTCCGACGTAACCCGTAGGGAGTCGGTTAGAGCATTACGATCGGCAACCCATAAAGGGGCACACTCAAAATTAACTAGCATTTGCTTGTGACAGTTCATTGAAAAGGAATCAACATTTTCTATCCCATTCATGTGCACACGGTTTTCTGGGCATATGGGAAAGGCCCCACCATATGCGCCATCTACATGCAACCACAAGTCCATTTCCCTGCATACTGTTCCTATTTCAGCAATATCATCAATAGCACACGAAGAAGTTGTTCCCAGACAACAACACACAAATAGAGGTATCAATCCTTCATTTCGGTCTTCACATATTTTTTCACGCAGAGCGTCTCCTCTCATTGCAAAATGGTCATTTCTAAATGTTTTGATTATACGCAAGCGATCTTCTTCAATTCCTATGATACGACAAGATTTTTGAACAACCAAATGCGCTTGATCACTGGTGTACACAACCATTCTTCCAGTCATTTCTCTCCGCATGTTATCGTCCTCTATGCCCCTCAGTCGTCGTTCTTTAGCAGCTACCAAGCAGCATAGCACCGCCTCTCCTGCACCTGACTCAATGACCCCACCACCACCAGAACTGAATGTGAACTTCGGTGGCAGTCCAATCATCTTCCCAAGCCAGCCAATGCACACCATTTCAAGTTCGGTCACTGCGGGCCCCGTCTGCCACATAAATCCCATGCAGTTTAACCCAGCCGTACAAAGCTCTCCAAGAATACTGGCATAACTTCCACCCTGTGGGTAGTATCCAAAAAAGTGTGGGTGCATCCAATGATTCAGTCCTGGAATAATTAGTCTCTCAACGTCACACATAATTTCTTCAAAGTCCTCGCCATATGCAGGGGCCTCTCTTGGTAGCACCTGCAAAAGGGAGGTTGAAGACGCTGACGGTTTGATTTGCTGCAACATGTTAGTCCTATATTCCACAATGAAATCTATCATTCGATATCCATGTTCTCGAAACTCTTCCGAACTCATTCCTGACCCATCTTCTTCTTCAGAAGAGATAAGAACGGAATGTGTTTGCCCTCCTCTTACACTCCTGCCATGTTGCATATATCGAGACGAGTCTGTTTTTCTTCCTCCACTTCCTCCCATTCCGGAAATAAACTCTCGTCGAAAAGCATCATTCCAGCCCTCAATAGTTGTGCCTCCTCTACGCCACCCAAACATTTGTCGTGTAAACATCGCCAGCCACTCCCCTGGCACCTTCCACAGTAACCATCCCAGAATAGAACCTTGGCTTTCATTAGAGGCTTCGTCCTGACCTTCAGTTTCAACAGTGCCCACCTCTCCCAGATCACCAGTCAGTGCGGAAGACGATGTACCCTTTTTACGTCCAAATAGCCTGTCCCGCGTAGTAAAAGAGGTCCCTTCCAGCGCCCCATCTTGATCTGTAGAAAGCCGGCTCTTCGAGTTATAGACATAGACACCGATTGCCGCTACAGCAGCAACTGCGGTCCCGGCCAGAAGCCCGTTCCGAGATGGAATCCACACAGAAACAACGGGCATGAATCACAAAGAACAAACAACACAACACTAAAAACAGTGCGCAATAGAAGAGCAAAGATTCCCAGCACAAGAACACTCAGATGCCTTTGTGTGGTGGCTTATGGTGTTTTGCAGTTGTTGCTCTAGATCTCTCTCTCTCTGTCGGTTGATTGGGACCAGTTCAGTCTGCATAAAGTACGAGCTATAGCGGGAATACAGCAGCACAGGGAAGAGGAATTAGGGGGGGGGGGGGGGGGGGGGGGGGGGGGGGGGCAAAGGGGTTTTATAGGTTAATGTAGTTTATAAATAAATGAACCCTCCGCCGTCTGTGTTTAGTTTGCTGCACCATTGAAAGACTGCTACAGCTAGGGTGTGGGATTTAAAAGGTGGCTACTGCAGGAGAAGTGAATGAGAAGCAAAGAGGAAAGGGAAGTGACTGCTACCTAGCCGTAAAAGAATAATGGATGCATTTCGGGAATCTAGTTCTGCTAGTGTGCCAGAGTGCCATAGTCGTGAAAAAGGTTCTCTGGATCCTAATCCAGTCCTGCGAGAACGCTTTCTGACCTTTCTTAAACGTGTGCAAGATGCCACGTTCTTGAGGAAAGGAACAGTGCAGATTATTTTTGAAGAAGGGAATCTTTTAGAGGTGTGGACAGCTTATATGAACCAGGGCGCTACGTCAACTGCCACAAGAAGTTGCATTAAAGAAGAAGACCGACATCGTCTTGTCAAAGTTGATTGCTCACTGGCAGGAAAGGCTGAAGACTTACTAGGAGTCTTGAAAACGTCTGTCAATGATGCAGTATTATCTACGGGTGCAGAATTTGGCACTGAAGAAGGGAGACGAAGTAGAAAGTTTTCACAGGGCCCACTTCTAAAACTTGTTACGAGTGGGAGGCTTAAGCCTCAAGGCAATTTAGGTGTGATGAAGGCGTTTTTTATAGCTATGAGGGCGTCTCGAGAAAGAATACCCTCTATTGTTGCAAAGGATGGGGCCATAGAAAGTTCGTCAAGTGGTGATAGTTCGGTTAGAAGGACAATGAGATCTCCAAGCTTAACTCCGAGCCTTCAATCGACAGCAAACTGGGTTCCTGACGCTTCCGTTACACATTGCCCCATATGTAGGACTGAATTTGGGTGGTTTACGAGAAAGCATCATTGCCGAGTTTGTGGTAATATTTACTGTAAAGATTGCTCCTCTAGTAAAGTGAATGGAGAACGGTCGTGTGATTCGTGCTTTAAAGAATGGGTTGCGTGTGTACAAAGAGAGTCACAAGCTCAGGAAGAAGCTAAAGAATTTGTTGGTGTAGCGGAAAATCCACAAAGGGGTGCTCCGCTTGTATCGTTTTATAGTGATGGTATTTTGCAGACTAAGTTGAAGGAAAGAATGGCAAAGATATCTTGTGCCGATAACTTGTCTCTTTCAAAGGAAAAAAAAACTTTGGAAACTAAGACCGACGAATCAAAGTTTGGCCAGATGGGTCCCGAGCCAAGTGAGGATGTGCCTTTGTTGCTCAAAGTGACGAAGGACCTTGAAGAAGCTGTCATTGGCCTACAAGGTGAGGTAGAGCAATTGAAAGGAGATATAGAGAGAAGTCGTGAGACATCTGTTTTCACAATTTTTCAGAATACTGTAATGTGGTGCATCCTCTTTGTTACTGGGTTTGACGCTGCCACGTTGTACTTCTTTAATGTTCATGCTTTTTTATCTGTTCCTATTCTTCCCAGTCAAGACCAGAGGCACTATGAAAAGGGAGCTTCCCTTGTTTTGGAAAAAGCCTATGGAATGGTCAATATCTCCCCTCAAGTATTTATCGCTCTTCGAACAACACTTTCCGAGTATTGGTGTCAAATTTTGGAGGGTTTGCTAGGGATCTCATTTTTGATTTACATTATCTGGTTCAAATTATTGACAAAATTATTTAAGCGACGAATTGCAGTTTTCTTCTTGGCCGTGCGCGTCATTGGATTTTATACATACCTTAAATATTGGGAAGACTATTGCAAGCCTGAAGTAGAGCATTCCGAGCACTACTGGAATGAGTGCCATACCTTTTACGCTAGAACTGTGTGTAAAGAAGTGATTCGGTTGAGGGGCTTTTGGGTAAAAGTTGGCCAATACCTCAGCTCTAGAGCTGATGTTATGCCAAAAGAGTGGATATCTGAACTCACCAAAGTACAAGATCATATGCCACACGCTGCTTATGAAGATGTAGTACAGATAATTGAGGACGAGCTGGGGCAAAGGGTAGATAATATATTTTTATGCATCGATAAGACGCCCATAGCTTCTGCTTCTATTGCGCAGGTTCATAAGGCGAAGTTAAAAGGAGAAAAGGATGTTGCTATTAAGATTCAACACTCTGGAATTCAAGAGATAATGAAGCAAGATTTGACAAACTTAAGGACAATTATGTGGTGGGTTGCGTTCATTAATTCCGAGTTTGATTTTCGTCCTGTAGTAGACGAGTGGAGTAGAGAAGCCATAAAAGAACTGGATTTTAACAATGAATTGTGCAATATGATGGAGGTAAGCGCAAACATGATATCCTCCAGACTGCCAATAAGGGTCCCGACTGCCTATCCTCAATTTTGCTCTAAAAAAATATTGGTAATGGAATATATCAATGGCTTTAAGGTAACTGATATTGAATTCATGGAGCAGCATAATGTAGACAAAGCAGCCTTGATAAAGTGCATATGTGAAGCTTACGCTTACCAGATATATGTTAATGGCATATTTAACGGTGATCCACACCCAGGAAATATTATGGTATCGTTGGAAAATGGTAAAGTAACCCCATGGCTTCTCGATTTTGGTCTTACAAAACGCTTGTCGGAAAAAATGAAGATAGCTTTTGCAAATATGATATTCTCAGCCGAGCAGAATGACTTTGGAGGGCTAGTATGCGCATTTGAAATGATGAACCTGAAGTTACGAAGGCAAGATCCTTTGGAAGACATGAAGAATATCCGTTTCCTTTTTCGTGATTCCACTGACAGAGATACATCGCGTCGTCACATTCGAGAACATTGGGCTCAAATGAGAGAGAGCCGAAGAGAAAAGTCCCTTCCAATAAGAAACCCTGTTGATTCGTGGCCGTGTGAGCTCGTCTTTTATGTGCGGGTTATGGCCCTATTACGAGGACTTTGTGCAAGTATGGAGGTGTCCATTCCATTTTTGAAAGTGTTTTCACCATATGCCGAGCTGTCGATGCTTAACATCTACCCTTTGGAACAGCATGCCTTTCACGTTGTGTATCCATCGGAGAGTTTATCTTTGTTTGAAGCAAAGTTGAAGAATTTTCTATTGAAACTTTCATCGGATTCTGACTTTTTGGGACTTCAGGTTTGTATATATAAAGATGGTCGAAAGGTGGCAGATGCCGCGGCTGGGGTAATGGGGACGGGTGATCCCAGGCCAGTGACGAGCAGTACTCTCTTTAATTGCTTCTCCGCTACAAAGGCACTTTCAGCTATGTGCATTCACCTTCTCGCCGACAAGGGAAAATTGCGATATTCTGATGAAGTGCGAAGTTTTTGGCCAGAGTTTGGAGTTAATGGAAAAGAACACATTACGGTGGATCATGTGCTCTCTCACACAGCAGGGCTTCATGGTGCAGTAGGGCTTGACTGTATGTTTAGCGATGTTGGTGATTGGAATGCCATGCTGAAGAAGATTGAACAGGCTACTCCTGCATTTGCCCCAGGCTCGAAAGTTGTGTACCACTATCTGTCGTTTGGTTGGCTCGTGGGTGCTATTGTTGAAAAAGTTTCAGGCGAGTCCTTTGTAAATTTCTTTCGCAAAAATATCGTCGAGCCCTTAGACGTTGAGAATGAAATGTTTATTGGAACACCAAATCGAGAGCACGGAAGAATTGCGACGCTTGCGAAAAGTATTAATACAGACAGTCTGGCCCAGGCAATGGGCTCTTCGGCAGTTATTCAAGATACTTTACAGCAGTATTATCCTGGCTCAATTGGGAGCGATGGAGATCTCAGAACATTGTCCACGCTTTTACCGATAATGGACCCTTTAATATTTAACGTAAAAAGTGTGAGACAGGCAGTGATTCCTTCCGCTAACGCCCACACAAGTGCCAGGGCCCTTGCGGCATTCTACAATCGCCTTTGTGGGGGAACGAAGCTTGTGAGCGAGCAGACAATGGAATTAGTCGGTACCATCACAGCCATCGAACAAAGAGGTAATGTTAAAGTTGTTTGGGGAAGGGGATTAGCTATATACATTCCCGATGGTGAGCATAATGGAGGCTCCTTGCCTTGTGTTGGTACGATGCCCCCTCCCTCATCTTCTTTGGGCCATACAGGCTTTGGAGGATCCTTGGGTTTTTGTAACAGAGATCGTAAGTTCGCGTTAGCTATAATGACGAACAAGCTCACACTTGACAAAAGCATTGTAAAAGAATTAGTTTCGTTTTCTTGTGCAAATCTTGGGGTACCCGTGCCTTCGGAGTTTCATTAGCGGCTATAATATCCTTGAAGCAAATAAAATGCTCGCATACAAAATAAGTGGCAGACCTCTTCAACTCTTAGTTATTTGATCTAATTCAAGATCGTCGTGGTAAGTTTCAGTTCCTACATCAGTAATTCTATTCACCATCGCAAAGAAGCATGAGAAGGAAATTGATACACATGAAACAGCCAAGAAAAAGTAAGAGTCTCCATAAGAGAAATTTCCTGTATTGAACCCGGCAATCTCGATGCTATTCACAACCCCCAGAATAAACGTAAACATAGCCACGAGAGAGAAAAACACGGCAATGAATGAAGATAGTGCACCCCAATACACAAACTTAAAGCGATAAAATGTACATAAGCAGAAGTAGCAAATGGCAACAAAGGTAAGCAAAGTGGACACTAAACAGCACATTCGAACACAGTTAGATTGCCGTCAAAAGGAAGAAAAAAGCAAAACAGAAAACAAAGCGAGACCAAGCGAAAAATATACTTACTCACAGTTGTGAACCTGGTGATGTTGATGTAAGCACACTGCCCACTCAAGGTATACCCAAAGCACGCATATCTGTTACCATAAGTCCCGTTTGCAAACTGTAAGTATGTTTGGATTAAGATAGTGCAATCGATATCGAAGGGCCCTAACAAAAGTGGTAAATTAGTATACTCCACATAAAGCACACAGCCAAAATGAACATTTACTTACCTTCAAAGTATTGATTGGTGATGGGCATGGCTCCAGGAACTGAAACATTTTTAGGATAGCATTCCTCCTCGAAATCAGGGGGAATTTTACTCGAGTCAAAGGGAGCTGTCAGTGAAGTGAAGAGGGCGTTGTACTCAAAGAGACCAAAATTAACAACGTAATGGTAGTCGTTATCGTTCGATGCTTCATTAATCATTGTTTAGGGAAGAGAGAAAAAAATAACAAAAACAGGAAACAATAAAATAAAATGGGAGTTAGAAAGGGAGTTGCAAACACTTCTCCAGTTCTTGAATACATAAGATATCTTGACACTTACCCGAGGTGAGTTCCAGCCAATTAATCATTCCCAAACTAACAAGAAAGAAAATAGCGGCAACAATGCAAAAGAAAAGCGACACAACATTGAAAATGTGGAAGAAACTCATATTGAAGGTGCTTAGCTTTAAGGCAACACGTTCCCTGTAGGTCATGTATTTAAACGCTTTTGCTTTCTCTATGTTTTCGTCTGCAAATCCCGACGCTCCAGAAAGAGTCGACTGGCGACGAATCATGCTGCGACATTTAGGACTTTCATTGTCGAGCTGACTATCATCAAGGGACTCGTTCGACATACGAGCTGAATGCTCACAAGTTGTGTTCCCTTGAGTGCCAGTAATATTCCTGGCACTACCGTCTTCGTCCATATTCCCCAGCTCTATAGTGCCACTTTGCCCAGATTTTGTGCTAAAAGCAAAGTTTCCGGTAGCTTCGGTGTTCGAGGGCGAGGGCGAACAAACCGGCCGCATGCAGCTTTGTGCAAAATTACTTTTAAAATCACTGGTTTGTGCCTCTTGCATTGGCAGCCCAGGCAGCAAATAAGTATTAGTATGCGTCAGTAACTAACTATTAACACTATAGATCTAATAATCGAATATATATAATTGATCAATGCACAAAATTTCCTTGATCGGCGGCCGGATATATTAACATTTGATCAGGGAATCGGTATAATTATGTACGTCAACGTCGACAAATAAGCTTAATCAACTAACTCGACGTCTAGCTAGCCAGACGTTAATGGGCCATTAATCTCAATCAGAAATTATGCTCGAAACCACGTCTCTGCCCGCGAGCCCCGCGGCCCGCGGGCTGCATTGCTACATAGTGTAGGCTGTAGCTATATTAGGCCAGGGAGCTATAGGCCCATTTCCGGGTAGCCACGGTGGACTGGCCGGGTAATTAGGCTGCGCGTGCGCGGGAATTATTTTTTCTTTTTTTTGGTTTTTTTTTCTCCGTTGCACAATTTGCTATCCAGCCATGAGGCGCTGTTTTTCATGTTGTGACGAGCGAAGCTCGTGGAAGGATGGGGGCTAGTATTCAGCTCTACGGAATTACATCATGATGACTCCTTACCCTACTGAAAAGAAAGACAAATATATATTCCTATATAATTATACTTGTTTGAGTAACATTAGTCTAATATAGCTCACTTGGAGGGTAAGTGGTAACATGGCTGAGAATAATATTGGCTGGCCGGGGAACTAGACGTATGACTGAGCTGAATGGAAAGCTAATTAGCAGCCATACTCAGTCATGCTAGTCATCGACACTGACAGTGATTGTCAGTCATGAAAGGTGCGTCAGTCACATAAGACATAGCAGTCTGCATAGCTGCAGCTTACAGTGATAACGTCGTAGAGTACAACTAGTCAATAATTACCACCTCAGCTGTAAGCAAGCCACCCAAAATGAAAGGAAGTGCCAAATGAAGAGAATGTAGCGAGTAGGGTTACACATACAATTGTCGATTCAAAGATGAAAAGGAAATTATGAGACATGATTCAAGGGAACTGGAAGAACTGGACCGAACTGCAGACTATATATCAAGCTAGAAATCGATTTATAGGTGGCTGGCTGATGATCATGAATACTGAAACCTTGACAAAACCCAGCTTGACACAAAGTGAAAATGAAATTAGAATTTAT
>PDIM01000069.1:54284-65848 GCA_002811675.1 Ichthyosporea sp. XGB-2017a | reverse complement strand
AAAAAAAAAAAAAAAAAAAAAAAAAAAAAAAAAAAAAAAAAAAAAAAAAAAAAAAAAAAAAAAAAAAAAAAAAAAAGCGGGAAAAAAAAATCCATCCGTTTTGTTTTTCAGATTTGAATTTGAATTTTGATTTTAAACATGAAAAGGATCGAGTAGCTGCTGTGGAGATACTGCACGAGTGTGTGGAGGAGGATCAGGAGAATACAGAGAAAGCAAAGAACCTTTCTGACTACCATGGCTGATCGGGGAATGAAGGAAGTGGCAGGGAAGGAGGGAATGTGCTCAACTCCACAGGTGGTATCTTGAGTTTTTCAATAAGAGGCCGTGTTTTGAGTATTGGGCTGAACTGGAGCAGATGATTGTCCAACCGAGGAGAAAGTTGTGTTGTTTTGATAAGGTGCGGAGATGTAAAACAAATTGGCAAAGGAAAACCAGTGCTGGTTTAAGAATAACACATCGTAATTGTAAAACAAAACAAAACAAAAGAGGCTGTCTTCCGCTGGGCAATGGGTTCAAAGCCAAATCCCCTTCCCAGTGAAATTGGGCCTGTGTATAGCGCTACAGATACTTTACTGCCATCGCACTAAGCAACTGGGGATACTCCCTCGAGGGGAATTGGGCCTGTGTAGCTAGCTCATTGCGGATGCTGGTTAACAACACTTTCCAAATGTTCGATGCGGTAAAGTGTAGACTGCTCGCGCAACAAGCTGACAATGATCCCTGAGGGGCTGTGCCAATGCCTTGCACTGCGGGAGTTGTCGGTTTTCGATGATCGAAAATCTCTGGAAAAGTTGATGTGCATGGATAAACCCCCGATTGGTAACCACGCTCCCGAAAGAGTTGGTTAATTAAGTGCAAGAAAAGAGAAAGCAAGTGCAAGTGTCCGTGTGAACAGCGTCTGGTAGAGAACAGGTGAAAAGCAATGTGTAGTTGTTATTACTGCGATACTGACAATTCGGAAATGTTTTATAGCAAGAGAGTTTTGGAAATGGAAGAGATTTACAAGCAAAACCAATACGAGTCACAGTATCTTTCTGTACGTTAGGCGAATTGAAGAATAATGTTCACCCCACATATTCATCTGTTACAAAATCTCCTTCAGAGCAAGATACATTTTCATCTTCCCCTTCCCTTTGACCCTATAGCAAAACAAAACAGAAGCAAATGATATGACATTAGTAATTACCATAGAATGAAACCAATGTTTTTCTTTTTACAACTTACGGATTCTCTTCGCGCTCATAAAGAACAAATCGTCCATCAAGCATCACAGCACAGCTGGAGCTTACATTCACATTATCCTTGATGCCATTGCTCTCCATCCTAGAAGCGGTATTGACCGAATCTCCCCAAATATCAAACTGAAACTTTTTTTGTCCAATCACCCCAGCCACCACTGGTCCAGTGTGCAGCCCAAATCGCATGCGAAAAGGAAACCCTTCCTTCAACATGCTACCGACCACATCACGCACCATCAATGCAAATCTACACATCCTCTGTGCGTGATTTCCACGATAATACTTTACCAACTTAAATGAATGGTCCATTAAATCTGCTTTGTGACACTCAACCAATCCCTCCCCCTTTTCTCTCAACAACTCCCTTTCGTACTCCTCCTCAAACAGTCCCGCAGCAGCCATATAGCAGTCACCAATTGTCTTAATTTTCTCCACACCAAATCGACTGGTCAGTGTATCCATAGTACAGAACGTGTAGTTCAATGCGTACACGAGCACTTCGGGAGACATTGTGGATGAAATGGTTGTAAAGGACACCATGTCACAGAAGAAAATCGTCACGCATTCGTATGATCTCACGTATATGGCATTGAATTTGGACGACATTTGTGCTTGTTTGAATTCCGACTGAACACTGTACGGGAGCACATTTTCAAGAAGAAGTTGTGCACGTGACGTTGCCTCTGTTTCCTGTTAAGTAGGAAGAATTTTTTTGGCAGTTCGTAGAATTAGAAACAACATCTCTCCCGTCACCCCATTTAACCTATCGTACAAATACTTACCGAAAGGGTTTGGAAAGTAAACCATCCATACACCGTACTCGTTAATGCAACCAATGTGATGTATGCATAACCAATGGTAAACAATTTGGGATCTATTCCGCTCACAAGTTGCTTATCTATTTCAAATTCGTGAAGCACATGTGTTACTTCCAGAATACACACAATAGCTACGCATATGAACACCCCTATGCACGCTTTTCCACCTAAAATTGTACAATGTTCATTCAAATAAAAAACGAAAAAGAAAAAGAAGAACAAGAGAGGCGGTAAGTATAATAGACTTACACAGTTCCTACACACAGCAAATACGTACAGCTTGAAAAGTCTTTAAACACCATGAGATAAAGCATAGGAATTTCTACTGTTCCAAACATCAGGTATCCACCCCCAATAAGGCCCCCCATGAACACAGAATCCATTACTAACACCCAACAAAATATGATGCTGTGTAGAAACAAGAGGGTGTGAAGATCCCTCCTAGCGCTTCCAAAGAAGATCATCAACCCCAAATTCATGAGAAAGTAAATATCTGAGCATATAGCAGCGTAAAGAAACCCAAAAGCGTGCAGACACAAACTATACAATCCCGAAAAGATCTCGATGACAAGCATTCCTTTGATAAAGTTTCGGAAAAACTCCCACGATTTCTGCTCTTCATAAGTGTCAAATTTGGTCGTGTCTAAAAGGGAATATATAAAAAATGAATAGGAAGACCGAAAGATGGGACAGGGAGCAACATTTAATTAAACATATGCTCATTATTAGTCTCCTTCTCTTCTCTTTCGTCACGCTCATTTTTCCATCTTACCTGTTGGTTGCTGGTAGTCTTTTTGAAGCATCTCACATCCTTTTTTACGTAACCAAAAAAACCCTCGAGGAATCTCATCCATAGCTTTGGAACACTAAAAACAAAAAAAAAAAAGAAAAGAAAGAAAAAGAAAAAGGCGACCAAAGCGCAAGCAAAATACATTTTTGTTTTAGCTATCAATTGACAAAAAAAAAAATCTAGGAACCTAACCAAATTGTGTTCTCAAAGTATCTTCCAAAGCTTACCAACTTTACAAACCATGGCAGTTCCTCCTCCCGCGTCTTCATCTGAAACAGGAGCTTCTCCCTTGCAAGATGAGTCAACCACGGCGGCAGTTCCGGTGCCACTGCCTGCTTCGTGCTATTACTATCTGCACTTTCCATAGACGCACAAGACATGGCGTAATTTCGAATCAATGAACCATCTTCCGTTGACCCTTTGACCTTTGCACACAAACGGCTCATCACCTCGTCCTTTGAATTCCCCATAAGCGCAGCCAATTCAGTCACTTTGCGTTCATGTCCCTCATCAAGAGACTCCCTCACATTCACTTCCTCTTCCACCACCCCATCCCCAGTCTCCTCTGTTAATTTTTTAAAGAAATCCATCTCCAGCCGAGCAAGGGAACACGCGATGCTACTCTTCTTTATCACCTTTTCCGCGGTTTGCCTAGAACTCTTTCTTGTTGCATTTCTCCCTTGCCTGTCTCCGTCCCCAGCCCATTCCCCGTCTTCATTATGCGAGACAAATCCATCCTCAGAGGTTAGTTCCGTCAGGTTATTCAACTTTATCTCGCGGGCGGGTTCATCTTGATCATCCAAGTCAACAACGGTACTTCCAACTCCTGCAGAGATTTCATCTTTATCCATCACTTATGTTTTCAAAATAACTAGAAATATAGATTCACAGCACTCAAACTCTCATGATTTTCATTTGTTTTGTTTTTCGTTTTTCAAATTCTACACGAGGAAAACAAAAAAAAAAAAAATGTTTAAAATACATTAATAGTACTGTAATTACCAACTAATTAAACCACGATTCTCGGTTAACCATATTTGGGAAAACATCGAATTTAATTTCTGGCACAAAGGATCCCGAATTTCTATTTTAATTTTCCGTTTCATCTTGTTTGCATCCTCGTTCTTTGCCTTTTTCGTCATGATCATGAAGTATCGTAGTTTAGCAAGATCAGAAAAGGTCAAAAAAAGGTAGCAACGGAGGAGATAAAGAAAGAAGGAGAGAATAGATGGGAAGAGAGCCGGGACAGTCTTCAATATCGGTTGATATTGAAGCATCTCCTCTTCCTCAACAGGGTATCTGTCTTGCACAATGTCAAGAACTCCCTCTACATGAACTACAGAAGGACTTCCATCGTAAAATAAGTCGCCCACCTTCTCATCCACCACAGATGAGTAGTAATATCAATAATAATCCTGCAGCAAGGCAAACAAACCCTGTTGATTCCACTTTGTCTACAGCGCTCAATGAGGACGAGCTCAACGCACTCGCTGAGAAGCTTGGACTATCTGATGTGGGATTGATTACTTCAAAACTAACACGACAAGTGAATCTCCTGGAACAGATACCACCAATGATAGGGGATGAGTGTGGCTCTTCCATCAAGGAAGAGGGGGTGGAAGGGAAGGAGAAGGGGCACGCTTTTGCGGGGGGGCTGGACTCCTCTACAACGGATGTGGAGTGGATAACGAGTTCGGGGGATGATCATTGTCGTCCTTTATTCCACGAAAATGCTTCGGTTAATTTCCCAGTGGTATTTAAGCCGATACTTCAAGCCATTGCGAAGATAAATACGTCGCTTGAGCGAATTAGGAACTCTAACATGTTTCGAAATAAGAAGATTGCAGCATCGGATGGTCAACGTAAGTACCGTTGGGTAAAACAGGTTTCATTTCTTTTATTCTGCTTTCAGTTAACCAATGTAACTTGGATCTGACTTGTCCTCTTTTAGAATTTCAAAGTCATTTGCAACAAGAACGGGCTTATTTGCAGACAATATTTTGTACAGGGATGGTGGGCATCTTAATCTTCTCCGCGTTCTATTCTGTCTTCCTCACCGTCTTTGAAGTTTTCTATTCTGCAATCACGTCATATTCGTTTTTATTTCTCATGACAATGTGCCTTGTTTTTACACTTAAAAGAGGAACGGAATACTACGAAACTTCTGTAAACATGACTTTGTTCTTTTTCTGTGCGGTGTTTGTGGCCTTCCCGGCTTTTAGTGGAGGAGTCATTCAGAGTGGATATCTCACAGCAGGTGGTGCTTTAGTTCCCGTGTGGGCGATTATCTGCCTTCAGGATAACAAAGCAGGTTAGTAGTTAGGGAATCAATTGCTAGCTGAAGTGTTAATGTGGTTATCTGTAGGAGCGGTGGTGCTAACAGAAGTATTTTGTATAGCTCTCAGATGGTTTATAGTAGTCAATATCGGATATTTGGGAATGTTTCTTTGTGAGTACTATGGCCTGTGGAATGAATATGATTTATATCATCAGATTCCCAAATGGATGGACCAATCGGACTATGAGCTCATGTTGGGTTATTTCTCCTACCTCGCTTTTACGGTCACGCTTCTCTCGTGGACTGCGTTTTCAGCAGTGCGGGTATGTACACGATATATGGACATTTCAGAGCTTCTGAACCGTGGACTAATGTTGTTCTGTTTTGATTTTTTTTTTTTACATAAACACCTTTCATTAGACTGCCAATGCAAATGAGGAGTCTCGAATTCTACTTTCCAATATTCTTCCATATTCGATACAGAATGAACTTCAAAACCAAAGTCTTGTCTCCGATCAAACTCTTTTAGCTCACTCTTATGACTCTGTCTCTATTTTTTTCTGTGATATGGTTTCCTTTACAACCATATCTTCTCGGATGCCTCCCGCAAAACTCGTTCAAGCTTTAAATCACATCTTCATGATAATGGACAATTTCACATCCGACTTCGGGGTTGAAAAAATCAAAACTATCGGGGATTCGTACATGGCAGCTTGTGGTCTTTTTGAAAATGAATACGAAAAACGCTCCCATCCGGAATTTCAGAATGATGACAAAACGAATGATTCGTCATCGGTAAAACCGCACTACGAAGGCAACCATGCACAACGCATGACCAAATTCTGCATCACTGTCAGGGACGAAATCAAAAAGTTGAATATGCAAAGTTGCCCCTTTCGTATGAGGTATGGCATCCACACTGGGCCTGTAGTAGCGGGAGTTATAGGTTCAATTAAATTCCAGTTTGATGTGTGGGGTGACACGGTGAATATTGCTTCACGTATGGAAAGTACGGGGATAAAAGACAATTGTCATGTGAGTGAGCCCCATTCAATTATTCTAAAAGGCCGTTTCATTCTATATGAACGTGGCGAGATAGAAGTAAAGGGAAAAGGACTGATGAGAACTTACATTGTTCTAGACGAGAGGGAAAAACCAAAGAGCATGCCAAACCAGGCTGCTTCGTAGAGCTCAAATATTGTAAATAGGGTATCATCAAGTTTTGGGTTGAGTAAACTTTTCATGAAGAAATGTGCTTAAGGTGCATTGTAAACTGAAATATTGTAAAAGGCCATCATATATATGAGTTTCGTTTAAGAGGCCGAAATTTGGGCTGCTCTTGGGTTATCATCCTTTATGGGTAAACGTACGCAAACAGCAACGCAGAGCAGCACATTATAGTGTATATATCTTTATTGTGCATCTTTATTGTGATCGCAACAAGTAGTTAATCAGTGCGGAAGACGACACATTCATTCGCATCTTCAGCTTTCTTCCATTGCCAGTTTTTGAAGTAGGAGTAGTTGTTTAAGAAAAGTTTGACACAACGCCCGGAGGACCCTTGACGTGCCGCATCGCTTTTAAAAGGATCAAAGCCAGCCCCAGCATATGTCCAACTGTTCATCAATTTAAATTGAGATGAAGAGAGTGGTTCGGGAGTATTTGAACCATCTGCATAAGATTCGCTGGAGAATGGTATCTCCTCCCCATTGTTCTCATCAATAAACACGCCCTCGGATGTCGAAGATGCCTTGACTAACCAAACTTTAGAATCTTTGCTTTTAATCTTAAGAATGGGTTGATTAGCTTTGCCAGAAATGGAAAAAGGCTCTTTATCAGCAAACCAATGTTTCTGAACCGCTTTAAAATTACAAGCAGCAGCAGCTATTTCACAGCGACTGTTGTAGCGATAATTGGCATTCACATACGCCAGCATGATGGCGTCCTCAAACCCAGTTGACGCTTCCACTTTAACATTATTGACATTGTCAGCTAAAGGCCCAATGTTAAAATCATTAAATGCTCCGGTTACATAGTGCTTCACCATCGGGTCCCAGGGTACCAATGGCTGCTGTACAGAGTTGATTGTGATGTGTCCGTCTGCCTCGTCACCACCATCAGTCGCAAGAGCACCAATAGTCACTACGACATCTTCTCCGGAGACACGACCACTGCTAACATCATCAATGGGGTTATTAGCTAACCATGATGATTGCCTTCCCATAAAATCTATGGCCAATTGAACGCCCCAGTACACCACAGATTTACGTGTAGGTTCTCCGGACTTAGTGTAAAATACTTGGCCAGTACATCCAGAAATAGCGCCTGAATTGGAATTGGAAAAAGCAACATTTAAATTGTCTTTAGGATTAGCTTTGTACGCTGCTGTGACATCAAAGTAAACATGGGCAGCCTTTCCATCTCCCGCCAATACCGCACGTCCTTTGACACTCGCTGAGACGCCATCTAGGGAAAGTGCATCATCGGCAGGGTCCCTAAGGAAAAAATAACAGACGAGGAAGGCGTAATTAACCTCAGCCCCAGAAGGAATAGATGCAGAAGACAACTCCGGGGTTTTAACAAAGAATTTGGCTTTTTCATTTCCTTTCTCAGTATCAACAAGGACATTGACATAATTTGTATAGGAAATATCATCTTTGCCAGCCTTCCACGTGTGTGGATCTGCGCGTCTATTTAGTTCACGACCATTACAGGCGGAAATCAAAACCACAAGAAGGATCACAGCTAAAGCAAATCTCATCATGGAGCTTAATTAATATCAAAATCAAATACAGATTTTTTTCTTTTTTTTAGAACAAAACACAATAATCCGAAAACTCAATTTTAAGCAAATCAACTTTGGTGGATATAATATTCAACATAAGCGACTTCAAACCAGAAGACATCTCTTCTCACTTGTCTGCCCCTTTAAATGCAACTTTTTTCATCAAAAGAAATTAAAGCAAACAAAAAATTTAGTTCTACTCTCACACAATGACGGACTTCACCAAATTAACCAGCCCCCCCCCTTTTTCGGAAATGAATTGGCTTTATGTGGTGTTTGTTTGTCTTGTTTTGGGGAAGAGGGAAGAGGGGCTCTCAATTGCGGGGGTTTCCGTTCATTGACTGTTGAGCAAGGAACTCCTCAGACTGAAACAGGAAATAATGATGATGTTCATTGATTTTTGAGATTGATTTTTTAAAGTGGTGGTGTATTTGGGTTACTGTAAACACAGACAAAGAGACCAGGAATTCGTGTGGGTTTGTACACTTTTTGCGTCATAAATCTCAATGGTCGATGACCCCTGCAATTCTTTGCCTCTCGCATCCCGCAAATAGTTTAGCTACTCTGTATGTAATTATGGCCTCCTCACATGGTTGTGTACTTCTTGCAGTGAATTTGAGGGCTTCTGTTATCGCCATTGCCATTCCTTGCAGCTACATCTAATGATACATCGTGCTGAGATGTTCCGTGAAATCAGTTTTGTTTTGTTACGACCATCTCACCCACCTGCCGTTCCTCTCTCCTTACAGTTCTTCGCAACGTACTAGTTGTAATTAATTGAGGTTTATTGTTCCCCTACCCAATGTGCTTTACAAGAGTTTCTTTGAACATCCTGGATAGCCGTACTCCTCGTAGTCTCCGTCTGTGTCACCGAGTATTCCATACACGATGTAAATATTTGGATATCTGTACTCGTTGGTGGAACATATAGCCCCATAATACCCTTGTGTGCACCATACCGCACTAGCTTCACAGTGGGAACTGTACTTCTTTTCGGCACTCAACTGTGTGTCCACCAGAGAACACACAATTTCTTTTTGTTCGTAAAACGATCCCTCATATTCAATACTTTTAGGTCCGGTCACCTTGATTTTGGAATAATCGCCTGGAGTATTCTTTACTGGGATAGATACGATAGGCGCAAAAACTTTTTGTGCATTAACTGGTATTACGTCATTGTGGGTAATGTTGGCGCTGCATCCATCAATGATAGATTGCTCTCTGACTGTTCGCTGAAGGCATACATTCACATATCCATCTTCCACTTTCGATGGCTTTTTGAACACATCTAGAACATATCGCTGATTCAGTTGATCTCCTACCGCCTTTGACAAGGGCTTCATTCCTCGGAACTCTGTGTGTACACTTGGAATGAACTCGTTGGCCACTTGCACATATTCGGCATACGCATCCGCCATCTTTCCAAAGTAATACATCACTGCCTCCGCGGCGCTTCCATGGGCGGTATCATTACCGTTTGCCCAACCTTGTCGGCTAATTTTAGTAGCAACAGCCATCAAGTCGCTGGCTGTCTTTCCTTGAGGTCCCTTGATGGTGTAAGGTCCATCTCTATTCCACCCACAGGTGTGACCAAGACTGTCTGTCCATTGAGGCTGCCCTGCCTTTGCAAACCCACGTCTGTTGTAGTAAGCAGCAATATTTTGATATCCTTGGTACGTGAGTTGTTTCAACAGCGCTGCCTTCTGAAGAATGGCAATGTTACCGGCATTCAAATCGGCGGCATTAGGCATTGATTTTAAAACACTTGCCCAGCTACGAATTTGAATCTTTCGAACCTCAATGGAATCTTTATGTGCTATGCATGCTTTGTTGAAGCCGGTTACCAATGCTTCAGACCAAGATGCTAGACTACTCGGATCTTTGGGGGCAATTTCAAAAGTATCACCTTTCAGCAATGCATTAAATGTTGACTTTTCTGATACGTCTTTGGCCTTGACCCCAATGGATGCACTTACTTCTGGGGTGAACCCTCCCCCTGGTATTTGGGCATCAACTGCAGCCTTGAACTCCTCATTCTGCTCCTGAGACTCAAACGTATACTTCCCATTCAGTTCTGCATAACAAGCGTATTGTTGAAGGGAAATGAAATGTGTACCGTATTTCTCAAAGAACTTTTCTGGGTTCTCTTTCGCTAATTGGAGGGCTTCGTCTTTTAGCATAGGGATCAGTTCACTAGCAGACAATGGCAATGTCAATGACTTGACTTTATGTCGCATCATTACACTAACAGACGTAGATTCAGAAGAAGTCTGAGTACTTCTAGCGTACTCCACAGAGCCACTCACAGTGAAACCATAGATATCACCAACCATCTCTGCCGAGATATCTAGGGAGTTCTCCAGGGATTTTTTGTCGTAGATGAGTTGATAACGCGCCATAGACTCAGAGCTGTCACTTTTGATGATGTCAAGCTTAGAAGCATCCCATGGACTGTCCAACACAAAGTCCTTCTCAAAGAGATTGTAAGCTACCCAACTTCGGGGACCGAAATAAGACGGATCGGGGCTGTTTCGATCCAGGGCAACAGTGATAAAGTCTTTGTTGTCCTTTAGTGTGATATCTGAGGATAATGCGGCATCGTTTAGCAAAGTAGAATCAGTACTAGAGTCACTGGAGACAAGCGGGGAGGTCTCTGGCGAACAACTGGCAAGTTCAATGGATACACCAAAAAGGATAGCCAATAATAAAAATGCTAACGAGCTAATCTGTGCTTTGATATTCATCATTTTCATTGCAGTGCAGGGTGATAAATGATAGCAAATCGAAACAAAAAGAAACAAAAGGTCTACAACTGATTTTGAAGAGCTGAAAGAGTTGATTTCAAATTTATCAAATTTCTGATTACCACAGTTGTGTTTTGTTTTTTGAAGAACATCATTCTACAGTCAGTTCTTCGCCCATTTTAAACTTTTTTTTTTGCACCACCACACATGAAGCTATCATTATCCATTTAACGAAAGGAAACCAACAATGCCAGAGACACAATTACAATTTCCTCTTCGCTTCTCGTTTTTTTCGAGGAACGATAACGCTCCTTGTGCTGACCGACAGTTTAGGCCTCGGTTTTTTTTCGAGTTTTGTGAGGTTTTGGAATTACAGTGGAAGAAATGCGGTAAAAAGTATGGAGAAATAACGCAATGATTGGTTAAGCAATTAAATTATTTAGAGCAACTAGAGCGCTCCGCATTGTCCTAAAAATTTAGGGGATCGAATTTGGGAGTTTAGAAATGGGTGTTCAATGTAAATTCGAAAGGTGATATGCGAAAGTCGCAAGTTTGCAAGTGCTTTGCATAGTTAACTTTTCAGTCACTCATTCGCAATGTTGAGGATCTCTTGTTGGCTTTAGTGGTAATGGCTGTACTGCGATGACCACTGGGCCTCACTTTTCGTTGTGTAGTAAAGAATTGAGTGGAGCGAGGAATATTCCTCTTGTGGGGAGATAGTTTACTGTTTGAAAGTTTTTGTTGCCGCGCCATTCAGTGTATGATAAGCATGTATGTGAATCACGGTGTGTAAAAGGATTTTCCATTGTACCCGCTCTCTTCTGCCGTCATGTGGTGGAAAGAAAATAGGTTCGTCATTTTGAGTTTCAATGACAGCGGACAGCCAGTTTGGAAGAAGTTAGAGATGATTG
>PDIM01000069.1:20307-43642 GCA_002811675.1 Ichthyosporea sp. XGB-2017a | reverse complement strand
GAAGTAATGGCTGTTGGAAGAGGAAGTTACTTACACTCAGACATCAACTGAAATAAAGACAACTAAAGCTATAAAAGCCTCTTGGATTTCGGAGTGAAGAGCCGCAAAATCATTGTCCTCTACGGTCTATTGGAATGAATATAATAACAAACAGGCATGCCTCCGAAGAAAATCTAATCAAATTCGAGTTATTTCCTCAGTAAGGAGACAATATTCATATCTCCGTTAAGCACCTTTTAAATCAAAGAAATCCAACAAAGGAATTTTAAGATATGTTCTCCACGTGGTCGAAGATGTTTTAACAAGGGACAGTAGAGAGAGAAAAAGTTCAGTTGCCAGATTTGCAAGCTCCCTGGTTAAACTACTCGGGAAATCAACCCCTTACCCACTCCTCAACAAATCAAATTTTCTTCTCTATTTTGTATGAAAATGTATGGGAGTTTTCAGATCATAGTCTTTTATTTTTATTTTTTTTTTTCTTGTTAAGTTTCAGAGTCTGATAGGTGAAGGAGTTAGATTCTTAGTACTGGTTTAGTCAGCTTTAAGGTTGGGGTTTCACATCTATTCATAAAGTAACCTTAGGTAACGGTAACAAGGTTCCCACACAAAGACACCTATGTGCAAGCACAGCAAAAGAGAAAGGCGGAAGCGGCGGAAAGTAGGAAAAGAAGGCTTGAACTCGCAACTGCAGCTTTTGGGGATCCTGTTAGTGAATGCAAAAAGGCAAGAAAGGTAATTCACGAGTGTCAGTTTGTGGGATGTTACACGGGGCATCGATGCAGTGATAATATGTACAAGCTGGATCTGGATCCCACGAAGCATCGGTTAGTTCCAGTAACGAAAAAGTTTGTCAATCGGATTGATCGAGGCTCATTGAAAGACGAATCATGGAGAGATATAGTACGGCGTGTCCAAGCAGGTGAACTGAACGTGTTTGTTTGTTCCCTTCATTTTGAAGTAGAGGGCTTAGAATTCGTGAATACAAAATGGGGTAAGAATAACCCAATATGTGAGGTCGTGATGAAATCCAAAAGCTATTGGGAGCGTCAAGGCCGAACGGATCTTGAGTTTATTAGTTATACTGGCTCCCAATTTCAGTGCTCACAGATTTTCGCGTGAGATCCAGGCTCGCTGCTATCTATCGCAAACATACACTTCCAACTCGGCTGTGGGAATGACTCAACAAAATGTGGATTTACAAATCCTAAAGATAAAGACAAGGTCGTGCACTTGATGTTGGACGAAGTGTATGTTAAGCAATGCTTGGAGTATTCTGGGGGCCATATTATCGGTTGCACTTCAAACAAAAATAATGAGTTGGAGCTTGCCAAAACTGTACTTACATTCATGATTGAAACCCCTCTGGGCTCCTTCAAAGATGTAGTAGCCATGTTTCCCAGAAGTGATTTATTTGTCAACGAGTTCGTTATTTGAAGTGCGATTGGTAACAAGCGACAACCATTCGGTGAATGCATCCATGATATCTCAACTGATACACGGTTGTGAAGAACAGTTACAGGCAGCAGCGAACATGAAAGACAAGGATGGGAATATTTTCACCAATCCTGGAAATATTCGTATTGAACAAGAGGGTGATGCGGATTACAGATGGGGACCAGAGAGGAATTTTTTCAATAGGTATTGCAGAAAACACGGCATACTTAGTTCTTTAATTGCTCTATCAACAATTGTTCTCACATCGTCTTCTAATTTGTGAAGCTGAAGGCTAAGAAGGTCATCGGAAGTGGATTCGTACTAACCAATCAATCAACAGGAAGCGAGGGGAGAAACAAAGACGGTTGATTAAGAATGATTCTGGAAAGTATTTAATAAGCTGATCAAGTTGGAGTACCCAGAAGTGATCAGCATCCCTGAGCCGGGGAAGAACGGACGATGATGGCTTTATGGAAAAGTGGGAACGCGCAATTGCAAGTGCCGCTACTCTCTTTACCAAAGCAATCGAACTTGAAGAGCGAAATGGGTTTTACGTTGCTGCACAACTTTATTTAGAGGCAGTGCAGCTAATTGGCGTTGTGTTACGAGGAGGAGCATTGGCAGCATTGGAACTGTCTGATAATGCGATTAGCCATGGAAGTGGTGAAGCATTGCTTCTGGCTGGGCAGCTTTCCGAGAAGATAGGTGGGGGAGTAGCATGAATAGGGGAACCGTAGAGGCTGTGCAAAGTACATAGATAGACTCGCAGAGTTGAACCAAGCCACGACAACTCCTCCCTCCGCCAAGCGTCGATGGACCTGTACCATGGTATGAATGGTGTGGGGATGGATCGCTGCAGTGGAGGTAGTGTATGAGTGTGTGAAAGAGAAAGCGGCAGAAGGAGAGAAGGCAAAAGCATGTTTTGCTGTTATAATGGCTAATCGTGGAATGGATGAAGTGGCAAACTGGTCGGGAGAACTGTTGGGATAGTACATTGAATTTGTAAGGCGCAGAGAATCGTTTGAGGTGTGGAGTTAACTGGAGGAAATGATTGTTAAACCGAAGAGAAAATTGTGCAGCTTTGACGAAGACGTATGTTTAGAAAAGGTTTGTGCAAAAAAACGAATCTGAATTTACGAAATGTAATGGGGACTGCTCCTACAAATTTGTTTTCGACTGGAGTGATAGGCCTGCTATTTGATTGACCAATATCCCAGTTGAGATTGGTATGTGTGTTACTTTGGAGATCCTTTTGTGTGTTCCCGGGGAATTGAGTTTTTGCGCGGAGTTGCAGGAGATCGATTGTTCTAGAAACCTTCTCCTGCCCCTTCCAAAGGAGCTGGGCCAGTGATCGGCGTTGCAGGCTCTAAGCTGCTGGAAAACAAACTGACTCCTCTTCCAAAGGAACTGGGCCATTGTGCGATATTAGAAAACCTAATAAAACGCATTCAGGTTGTTTTATTATCTCGCTTTATTCGAACGAAGATGGCTGAGGAAACCATTGCCCCTGTACCTCATTATACAGATCCATTAATAGGGCATACTCTACTGGAAAAGGACGAGGGGAGTCTTGGCACGACATTCCACCCCATGAACTACTTCTCTCTCCCAGTTCGTCTTCGTCCTCCCATACGCCTCCATCACCTCCCCCTGCTCTTCCCCCAGTACGGTCTACGCACACAAATGGCATCGATGTGCCGCTCATACGACTCAGCGCGTTGTTCAAAGCCATGCGCTGCTTCCGCCGCACCCATTGGCTTCTCCTTCTGGACTGTGGCACATACTCGAGGGCGCGACGAACATGTGAATGTTTCGTTTGGCGGGAACTGTGTATGTTTCCAGGGTCTGTGGAGGTGTCGTTTTTACCACTCCCATTGCTGCCGGGGGTCTTATTATTTTTTAAAGATGACGGTCCACTGCGGTTGCCATTGCTTTTTGTAGCCCCAAATCCCGAGCGCCTGAATGGATGTAAGGACACCTTCTCTTTCCTTGAGGATTCCAAGGAAGCCATGACCACGTACTGAGTAACCTGGCGGATATCCCGCTCATAGTATTCTGGCCATAAATCACCAATGTCACGGATAATCGTTTCCCATTCACCAACCGCGTCATCGACAAACTGCGCAGTTGCTTCATCCCCGTGATCGCAAGGCGGCCGGCCGCGTGCCTCTGGGAGCAATGAAATCGCCTTAATTATTTCTTCAATATTCCTTGTGGTACCATTTCCTGTTTGATAATCGTCCGGACTAACACCTAGAGCGCCACCTGGGACGGAGTTAGCAATCGAATTCTTGATTCGACTATTATTATACGTCTTAGCAACATGTTTTATCCACCTTTCAAACATCTCCTTTTGTACACGGGGGAACATCATCAAGGGACCGTGGTCAGTCACTCGAGGAATTCCCAAACCAAAAAAGGGAGGAGCCTTATCGTTACACAGTGACATGTCACCCAATTTTCGTCCCTGGAACAAAGTGCTCGCCAAGTGCGAACATAACAAGTGAACCCGACCCGCCTCCCTACCCAGTCGTCGGGTCGAAGCTGGTGCTGGCAATGGTCTCAATACCCGTTCCCTGCTCTCATCGCTTGTCCCATCTGCGCTTGATTTACCAAGGCCTTCCAAAGTCCTTCGATGATGCCTGGGTAAAGGCTTCTCCTCCTCTTTTGCTTTCCTGTTAGCAGATGATTTTGTCGCACCCGCTTCATCGACGCGCCCAACCCTATCCTCGTCTACCTTCACCACGAGCGGAAGATAATCGTCCACCAGTTGCTCCTCCTCTACATTCTCTTCCTCTGGAGCTACGGTGGGCTTCTCCGGCTCCTGCATTATCGGTCGCAATACCGCCCGGCCGTCCCTGTAAAGCGTATCAAGGCCAACCATGCGCTGTGCAAACATCGCATCCTCCATCACCAGATATGGGGTGGAGAGACCAGGGATAAGATACGTTAACGACTGCAATGTAATGGATTTTAATACTCCTTGATAGTACTCAAACGTACCATTCTTGCCGCTACCACCCCCAAGTTTCATCCCAGAAGAGGAGTTCAGAGCAAGCATTTCCAACAATACTTCATAGTCTGCCCCATAAGATAAATCGGTCTCTTTCAGTTGGCCTTTAGGCTTTTTACTACTTGTCGTTTCTTTGTTTCTGCCATTTCCATTCACCTCTGGCGACGGTCGTTTGTTTTTCGACGCTTTTAAAATTTTTGAGGTAAATAAATCAAACAAATCAGATTGTTTTACAAACCGCAGTCTGGGCGAGTGAACAAAATCAACAAATTCTGGACTCTCCCCAACCAATTTCCCCAACGCATCCCTTATAGTGCCCCCAACCACATCTATTTCTCCCACCACAAAAATCCGACGCGCCCACCTGCCACAGTTCCGCTCAATAGATCTCAAAGCCATCCGCAACATACCAAAGTCCATGTCACTTTCGGGAACCATCCCCTGAAAGTAGCTTCGCTCCTGATCCCGTTTGCTGAATTCATTCCTTACACGGGCACCGGCAGTTCCGTGTCCGTACGTCCAATGAACCACCACATCCACACCGGCCCTACACGATGGGACACCACAACTCCATTCTAGCATTTTGCATTCTCGCCCAATCCCAAATAACACATTTTCACTTCCCTCGTCTCCTTCCTCTTCTTCTTCATAGTCTTCTTCTTTATCATTAATAGTGTCATTTCTACTACTATCCCTCACAACTGTTTGACTTTCTTTAGCGTCATTCCCTTCGCTTTCCACCTTCTGTGGTTCATCATCCGCAGTCATTGGCCGCTCAGACAACACTTTTGCACCCTTCCCATACGCTTGTTCGACATTCCACTTCCCATTGTCATACTCATCTGCATCCACCACCACCTCAACAATCTCGTACTCTCTCTCACTCTCCGCAATCGTTACCCCTCCAACATCCTTGCCAGTCCTCTTGTCGTTCGTGTTCTTAGCTTCTTCCGGTTCCTTTACATCAACCACTGCACCTCCATCTGGACTGTTCTCACGCTCAGCAGCGGCAGCCTCATCATCATCCATCAAGACTACACTTTCCGTATCTTCTTGTATGGGCACTTCAATTTTATCTTTTCCACCTTTAGATGCTTTTTCCATTTCCCTTAACTCATCTACACCAATTTCTCCTCCGGCCGTAGCCTGGTGTGGTATTTCAATGTCTCCTTCAACTTCACTATTCGTGACTGTTTTTTCTTCTTGCACCTTTACCTTCTCCCCCTCGTCGGTTCCCTCTTGCCCCTGCTCGTACGGATCAGTTTCATCATAATAGAAATACCGATCAATTTCTGCCATACCGGCCCATCTTGGTTGGGCGCACAATTCATCGCACAAGGCACGAGAAGAGTCTGCAAAATCAGCAAACGCCATCTTGGCTTTGTTCAAAGACTCCTTACCTCCTGCACTTCTCTCCTTCGCGGCCCCACTACGCTCCTTATGATAAACATAATTCTCATCCGAATAAAACTGCTGCTCCCCAGCAAACGAATTTGAGAATACCTGGTTATGTATAACAGCCCTACGTTTGTGAAAGAACCCATGGCCACTACTACTGCTTCCCATCCCACTGATACCGCTCCAATACGAAGACATTAATCGCTCACGCTTCTGTTTCCTCTTCAATGAGGACGAAGACAAACCCGCAGACGACGCAGAAGACGCACTCCGCATATGATTAAAATAATAATCATACGCCAATCCCAATCGTTGATTCTCCGCTTCTTCCTCTTCTGAGATAACAGAATCATCCTCCATCCTCATCGCATCATTGCCCTCATCCAATCCCACCCCTCCATATCCATTATTCCCATCCCCACTACCACCTCTATTCCGACTAGACGATGAGGACGAACCACCACCACCACCTTTAGCAGAAGAAGAAGAAGAAGAGGAAGAGGAAGAAGAAGAAGAAGAAGAAGAAGAAGAAGAAGAAGAAGAAGAAGAAGAAGAAGAAAGAGAAGCAGAACCAGCACTAAATCTATCCCTATAAAACTCCTTCATCCGTCCATACGCGTCCTCATAATACCCTTGTTGCATTTCCCTCAACCTCTGCTCATAATCATAATCCAAATAATCCTCCTCTTCTTCCTCTTCTATAAGTCCCCCATACCCATACCCATACTCCTCCTCTTCCTCCTCCTCCTCTCCCCCTTCTTCTTCCTCCCCTTCTTCATACTCATATTCATACTCATATTCCCCATTATTATCTTCTTTTTCATAATCATAGTCACCTCCTTGTTCATCCTCATAATAATAATAGTAAATAAAATCCTCCTCCTCTCCTCCTCCTCCTCCTTCACTCATCCTTTTTTCCTCTCCCCCTTTATAATTTATATTATCCAGTTGATTACTCGTATCCCAATCATCTACCTTTTTCAATTTTGGTTTGGGTAAAACACCTACAGCATCCACTTCTTCTTCGTTCTTATTATTATTATGATTATTGGGAATCCTTGTTTTCTTTCTCCTTCGGAGGATTCTTCTTCGTTTGTTAGAAGAAGAAGAAGAAGAAGAAGACGAAGAAGAAGAAGATTTCCTCCCAGGCTTTGATTTCCTTTTAAACCCCAATGGGGAAAACTTGTTTTTCTTTTGCGAGGACAAAGAAGAGGCAGAGTTTGGGATCGATTTCCGTGGTGAATCAGAGAGTTTTTGTGATTGAGAGGAAGAGGAGGAGGAAGAGGAGGAGGAAGAGGACGAAGAAGGTCTGGAAAGGGAGTGGAAATCAGGAGGAGGCGGGGGGAAGAGTATATCATACAGCCAAAAGACAAAGAAGATTAGGATTATCCCCGTGAGGATACGTTTGAGGAATCTCACACGGAGATTGAGAACTCCCCGAATTGTTTTTTTGATGTAGAAGACAAGCATCGATCAAAAACCCCCCAAAATAAATACATAAAATAAAATAAAAAACATAAAAAAAGAGATTTGGAAAAAGAGATTTGGATTTGGATAAAAAATTCAATTAACAAAATCAAAAAAAAGGCAACGAAACAAAAACACAAAACACCAAAACACACAAAAAAAGACCAAAAAAAAAGACCCTTTTTTTCCCGCCTTTTTTTCCCGCCTTTTTTTTTCTGTTGCTTTGCCTTTTTTTTCCTTTCTTTTCTTTATTTTCCAATTATTGAGAAGCAAAAAAAAAGAAATAAACATGTCAAATTATCCATCTTTCCATCTTATTTCTCCCATTTCAAATACTTCTCAAAGTCATATCTCACCCTCTTCAAACTCTTTTTATCATCATCATCCTCCAAAACCTCCACAATACGCTCCCATCCAGGATAAACCTTCTCTGGAGGAGCCACTTTCCTAAAAGGACAATCCTTAAACGTGTTAACATTACACTCCAAACTCCGATCTACACAACACACCGCTTTCGTATCGAGCACAAACACCTCATGAACCGGGCTCGCATTTTGAGTATGATTCGTTAGTGTGATCTTACACAGGAATTGACGACAACCACCCTCCTGTTGACTCCCATTGCCATCCCCCAACTCTTTCAGTAGAATCACAGTGAAGATACCCGCTGTGTTCACGTCCCAATCATTCTCCCCTTGCGCTTTAAACAGCCCAATACCCACCTGGACAATGTTCCCTGCTTGTAGAGTCGCTCTTACCTGTGTATCACTCTCGTATATCTCACAATGCCCCGCACGGATGTCCTTACACTCGACTGGCGCGTAGTGGGATTCCTCTGAAGTTGTATGATACACCCTGTAGATTTCTGAAAGTTCAAAGTCTGTTCTGTACTCTGCATCTCTTTTCATGTACAAATTCTCTGTCACTCGTGCAGTTTGTTCGAATTGAATCGTCCCTGATAGAAGGATATTTCCTTCAGAGTCCTCATTTCTCGCGATAAGTTCCCGCATGTATTTCTCTGAAGGAGCTTTAGACTCATATAACAATTGAACAAGTTCCTCATCTTCAAATTCCGCTTCATGTTTCTTCAAAAACAAACCAAAGGTGGGTTCCCAATCTGGCATAAGCACTAGTACCCTCCTTTCCCGCTTTACTCCTCCAACCATCTTTTCCAGTTCAAGACTTTTCTTCCACCACTTTTGCAATTGACGAACCAATCCATGTTTGCCACTTCGATGAACACCCTGCGAGCAACTCACGGTCACAAACGTATCAGGATTTCCAAATTTCCCTGCTGTATCCAACGCTTCATCATCAAAAAGGCTACTGATATGCGCATGATACGTGTCCAAGTCAAACACGTAACTGGGAACCAAACAGTCCCTTGACAGGTGTATCTTTTCACTCTACTGAACCACTGCGGGAGTATTATCCACCCCCACAAGCGACTCCACTCGGAACAGCTGCTCCTCGTGGTGGCTATCCACCACTTTGTAGAGATACTCTTCAAAGTACATGACCTGCTGAACGGAATCGGGAACCGCTGTGAGACTATATCCGTTACGGACACACTTTTCTAGGGGAATCAACCCGTCTTCTGTTTTGATTCCATCATACACAAACGGAACTTTGATATCTAGTTTTTTTTTGAAAATCACACCAATGATATCCCCCTGTTTTGGTTTTTTGTAATCCCCGAAACCGTAGAGAGGGAATCTGCTTTTTCTCAGAGGGTTCTTATCCCACAGGGACTTCCAATCATAACAGTTTTCCCAAGGACACGAAATGAATTCTTCCGCCTTTTCAATATCTTCACAAAGTCTATGAACCTCTGCCATTGACTATTACGATTATTTATTATGATTATTATGAATCCTGAACTAATGATTAAACAGGAGAGAAAGAGAAAAACTATTTAGAACCACAAATGAAATCTAGAATAAACAATAAACACAAAAGGGAAGAACTAGGGACCACGTGTAGTACCATATATGGGTTTAAGCAAATATATGGACGACTGGCTATGGTTCATATGATGATGGGCAGGGAGAAGTCCATGCACGCTACCCAGTTGAGTGATTCACCACAGATTAACTTGATGTAGACTGGCCATGGCTGATTGAGAAGTAGTTCAAATAAGCAATGCAACACTTTAATCCAACTCCTGCTTGAATAGACCAGGACATGGGAAAAACAGGAACGTCATTTGCCCTCCTCTTTGGCTTTGGGTACTTTCTTCTGCTACTAATAGGGACAGTGGGAATCAGTGAGGCGGCTGTGGGGGTCACCTCGCCTTTGTTCTTCACTGGGCCCTCTATTCCCTCTGCTGGGGTGATTTGGGGGGATCATATCCAGTACAGCTTCGGGGTGGGGACTGCCTCTTCCTCTGCGACTGAGGACGTCACACTGACTATCAGGCACAGCACTGCCCAGTCAGGGGTGCATTATGTTCTGTATAGTACACGCAACAGCACTACGCTCCTCAATGGCGCCGGAGCTTTGGGATTTACAGTGCAGCTGGCCAATGGGGACTATACACTTACCTTGGAAGGGGCCATTAGTGGGGCCACACAAAGCATCACAGTGTCAGTCAGTGTGCATCACCAGACCCTTCCAGTAGGTCTTCTTTGGGACGCAGGGAGTGGAGGAGGGGTGATGGATATTGTCCCAGTCACTGGTCGTATTGCAGCGGAGTTATTCAATGAGGATACATCTCTCTTACCCCACTCCAATGTGCTTGTGCATAGTAAAGATACGGGCTGTGTGAAGCAAAGAGGGTTGTTTGCTATTTTAGATTTAGTGCAGGCCCCAACGAACAAAATTGAGGCAGTAGTGGGTCCCCAATGCAGCCCAGAAGCAATAAGTGTTGCCCCAATGTGCGAGCTGTTCAAATTACCGATGAGCTCTTACTTTGCGGCATCAGAGAGTCTTTCGAATAAGCTTCTCTACCCATACTTCACCCGCACAGTGTTTGCCACAGAGCCAGCAGGGATTGTGTCTGTTTCGCTTCACTTTGGGTGGACTCGTATCAACACCCTCACCTATGATGCGCATACGTGGGGTAGCAACTACTACAACCTGCTCAAGGCAAGTGGAATCCGCATCCAAGAAGAAGTGCAGGTGAAGGATGGGCTGATTGACTACACATTGGACTTGCAACGGATCAAGGACTCGGGCGTCAGGGTTATCCATTCCCGTATCAATAGCGGATCGGCCCATCTCCTCTACCGGCAGGCTGTGGATCTTGGTATCGCTGGACCCGGCTGGACTTGGGTGCTTAGTGGGGTAACATATTCAGGAGTTCTGAGGGTGATGAACCAAACCTACAATGCCACTCATAACGTGATGGACTTCTACATAGGATCCCTTTGGTCCTTTGCATCGTACGATTCTTCTTACTATGAGTTATGGAACCCTTTCGTTGACCGATGGAATTCCAAAGATTTGGCTACATATGCCTCTGATATTCCTGGAATTGCAAACCTCAAAACTGATTTTAAGCGTGACACAATTACGACATCACTGCCACTTCTAGTTGCTGCAAATACTTTACACTCTTTCCACAGCATTTTGCGTGCGGCACAAAGCTTACTGTACACAAAGAGATTACCTTTCTCGGGCGAAGGATTGCTTGCAGAAATGTACCAGACGTCGTATAACTCAATCGGGGGCAACATTTCTATTGACGTAAACGGAGATTACAATCCCACGTTGAAGATAATACAATTGCGGAAGAAACAGGTAACGTCTTCTATCCCGGCAGCTCTTTCGGACTACTATACCTTTGGATTCATTTCATCAAATGTCTACCAAGGGTCCAATACTTCGTTACCACATGGCATTTACTTTGTGAACGAATCGTCGTACAAGAATATCGATCACATGCAGTGGACTGGCATGCAATGGAATTACCATTTTCATACTAACACACCACCAGCTTCGTTTTGTCCAAATGGGTGCGGGATAGGCAAGTGTGTTGCTCCAGGGGTGTGCGAATGTCCTCCGGAAGGATGTCACGAAGGTTCGTGCTCATCTAAAATTTCTAAAAGAAAGGGTGGCTTAATTATCTTTGATGATTTTGAAGTCAGCAGGTCTGTGTCTTCGGCAGGGACCTATTACACACTATTCTTTTTGGGAGTTCTTGGAGGCTGTGTTTTATTTTCATTCTACTACATCTTTCGCACAGGATCAAAAATTTCACCCGCAGGGGTTAGTAATATTGATGCAGCTGATTCAAAGGATGCCAACGAGAACAATTTAGAGAAGAAAAGGAAAACTGCATTAACGCTTCACATCATGTTCAGTGCTGAAAATCTCAAAGCACGAGCCACAGAGGGATTATTGGAAACATATCACCTTAGCTATCAAGCCCGAGATCTTGAAGAAAAGATCCCCGGTAGCATAGATAACATTTTCCCGGTTTTTGAACTGATTACTGATGTTGTTCAGATTGGGTATATTCTCCTTTCACCGAACCTTCCGTTTCTTGCATCAGAGTCTGGTGTCGTGAAGTATCTTTCGCTTTTGGATATTCCGTATTCCATATATTTTTGGTTTATTACTATATTCATCGCGATCTGGGCTTCCTATGTCCTACTGTATCTTACTGGATGGGAGTCTTCAGCGTCAAAGAGTATGCTTGGAAGAATGTACCTCTTTCCCTCAAAGTATGTTCTTCCGCTTGGAACAGTGTTACTCATGATCCCAACTATGGTTGTATTTACCTCTTCTGTTGAATGCATCCGCTATTCCTCAAAGTTTCGCGCTCACGATTCCCTCGTTCTTCTTCAACAGTGCTCGATCGAATGCTGGTCCCCTCTTCATTGGGTGTTTGTAGTTATATCAACATTTATGTTGCCTATTTTTATAATCTGCAGCCTTATCATGCTCCCGCTCTGGCAAATGCTTCACAGGAAAACCCTCAAGATCACCTTCAAACGACGCGTACTTTGCATTGACATGCTCTTCAAATTTCTTCTAGTCATTTTGCGCGTCTACGTCCGCGCGTACATTTGGTGGTTTTATACTTTTGCCCTTGTAATCATTATCCTTTACATTAGCTTATATACCTTTGGGTTCCCCTCAAAGGTCTCTTGGTTTAACCCCCTTAAATTGTCTGTTTATGTGTATCTTCTCTGTGTGGCTATTGTGTGTGTGGTTTCAGTGGACCATTCCAATGAAGACTCTTTATGGCCTCCACTGCTCATGCTCTTTATTTTCATTGCACTTTTCGGCTCATATTTTATTTGGGATCGTGCTCAGTTCCCGCAAAAGTTTGTTTATGAAGCAGACACTACACGAGAAGAAATCCGACTGTTTTTGAAGAAATATTCCGACAACCAATCGGAAGTTGGGTCGCTTATAGAAGAAGACATTGATAACAAAAATGAAAACGCCTTGGGAGTCGAATTTGATAAAGAAAAAAAGAGAAACAAGTCTACTGTCAGTTTAGAAATGGGTGGCTTGCCCTTTGAAGTCGATGCAGAAGAGGTGCGTGATTCTGAGCAAATGGAGGCAATATGGAAAGAATGGACGTCCACCATTGATCGATGGCACTCGAAGAGATATCTCACGGAAAAGGAATTTGCATTTGTAAATTTTCTTCTGGTGAGCGAGAGCTACGTACTGGTGCAACTCTTACCCAGTATTCACGAGAAAGAAGGGATCGAAGCACTCAAGGTCCTGGCGTGCATGTGCCGGGATATGAGGCGCTTCTCCTCCCTCATTCGGTCGGGCAATATTTCCCGTGCCTCCAGCAGTGGGATGTTGGGTGAACGTCCGTCCACCCTGCAGGCGTTGTGTGAATCCGATACGGATATTGAAAACGCAGATATGGAGCCTGATGTAATCGCCAATAGCAATGATGCAATCGTACAACCACCACCACCACTTTAACAGTACACTCCTGGACCGCTTCACCTGGCACGAAACCTTGGGTCTTGCTCATCCTTCAACAACAATGAAGTGGCTTAAAAAGGATTGTATGATTGAACTTGGTTTGCGTATTAATATGGAGAATATTAATAGATACATTGCAAGGGTTAGGCCACCGGCCAATAATTTCACGCATTGGGTTTAACATCGCTTTCCTTTCATCAGACGCGAGTCGCCATCTGAAGCATTCGCATATACTTTGCGCATACCCTTGTCTTCGAGCATCGCATCAATCGTATCCCAAGTCCATTTAATAAAATCAGCAGTAAAATCTGTTGTCAGTTTCAAACATTCCCAATGTCAGACGTATTGCTTTCTTCTCAAAGATCGGAGTTGCGACATAAAGATACAGATATGATGCAGATTTGTTTTCTGCTAAAAACTTCGTTAGGGTCTTCTCGTCGGGAAAATAGCCTTTACCATTTTACCATATCTTTGTCTCTGTTCATACCCACCCACTCACCACGAGCTGCATCAAATTCTGTACGTTCAATGATCTTTACAGCATCTTCTTGAGCCAAATATCTTTGGAAATAATTTCTTCATGACAGCTAGGGACACTACTACTACATAGCTAGAACTATACCTTGAAATAGGCCCCTCCCCCCGATCCATCTCGCACCCCTTTCGTACCCCTAACCCCCTCCGCTCCTTTTTTTGGGAAATATTTATTTTTGACCACAGGCCTGGACGGGGCAATCGGGCAGTGGTACATAGACCATAGTTCGCCTGCAGTACTAGAGAGTCCATCGAGTACTCTGCCTGTATTACTGTAGCAGAGTACTCTAGCAGGACTGTGTGCCTGTAGCCGACCAAGAGATTCTAGGGAGGAAGGGGAAGATTAGAATAGATCGAGAGGACGTCCGTGAATCATTCATTTATATGTATTGCTACTGTGACTCCATGTGAAGAGGGATTTGTTTATTTGTTTAGCATGATCCAGCTTTGTTTCCTCCTCCACTTTCCCGATTTGAGGTTATTTGTTTTGTAGCAAACTTTTGTGTTCTCTTGATCTTTTTTTTTTCTGTTTTTCTTTGTTTTGAATTGTTTTTTTTTTTTTTTCGAGTATTGGCTATGCGAAATCTGAGGAGGAAAAGAGGTGATCATAGATAGCGATTTACATGAGAATAAGATAAGTGATATGTTTCGTACAGAGAGCAGTTTAAAGGCAAATCAACTACTCGGCCACCCTGAGTGGGCGCAGATAGGGCGGTGGGGCCATGGACCAGGGGAGGCAAAAGGGAAGAGGGAAGAGGAAGAGGAGTTTGAATCGTCTCTGAAAGTGAGCTTGAGCCAGGAACTGAAGATGGAGCGGGTGCGTGAATATGTGAAGACCTCATTTAGCCAGGAGTCGGTTTCTGCAGAAGAATCTATGCCAGGCACTGTAGGGGGGGACCGCCAGAAGGGTGAAAGGGGGAGGAGTGAGTGTGATGGGGGGAGGGTGGAATCTTTGGTGGCAAGTAGTGGCATAGAGTGCCGAGAAGAGAAAAGAACAGAGGCAGGTGTAGCAGGGGAACGGGAACGCCCAGAGGCGATTTCCAGTCACACGCCTCCTGAAAGTACGAATTGGGGCTCCCATGGAGCGTGTGAGATGGCCAGGATTCTTAAAAGTGTGTATTTCCGACTTGACGTTAGGCCCCTGAGCGGGTCAGCTGCCAACACGAAAAGTGGACGGAACCGTCAACACGAGTCCAAGGCGCAATTGCCAGCTACTCCTAAATCATCCCAGGGAGACCGTAGCAGCACATCTAGGCGCCATTCTGATGGGGGAAAGATCTCCATCCCGTCCTCGCAAACAGAAAGAGATGACTCTCAATACGTTGGAAAGGATTTGGCCAATGGTTGCACTATGAAGCAAGCTAAAAATTCGGGAAAGCTCCCCCCAGATGACCTTTCGGATAAAGACGAACCCCCAATTGGGCCCAAGGGTGATGCTACGCGGGGTTTGGGGCGATGTACCTCATTGCAAAGCGACAATTACAAATCTGTACGAAGGAAGAAGATAGAACACATTTATAAGAAAGGGGGTAGCGAGCCTGATATGAATAGACTAGTCAGTTCCTCCCTTTCCGAACTTGGATATTCTATAGATATTCAGTGGCCCACGGAACTATCATCGATTACTCCGCTTCTATCCTTCTATACCAAAACGTTTGAGGGACTAGAGTCCTTCTTTAATGCGGACAGTATGTTGGTGCTCAAAGAAAGGCTAATAATTGCATATCGTTCGGTGATAACATCCCGAACAGAAAAGAGAAAGAAGGGGGCATCAGGAATGAGGAGAACAGATACTTGCTCGAGGAGCTCAACACCATCCCAATCTGTAACACATCTTTTGGCAGGGCAACAGCTTAAGGAAACTCAATTTTCAATGGTGATTGAGGGCAAAATGACACGGCTGCTTGAGACTCAAAAGGTAAAGTTTATTTTTAACGTTGGACTAATTGAAGAACATAGTGATCCTAGTATTATGCCTACTTCCGAAAAAGACGATTCCTCGGTGTCTTTCCACGTTGGGGTAGTGGAAATACCAAATGAAATTTCACAGGGACTTGGTGGGCATCAGCAGCAAAGCAACTGTCAAAGGTTTTGTTCCCGGGGATCGAGTGGGACGGAAAATACAGTTGATCATCCACATGGGCCTTCGTTTCTTTCCCATTCAATACAGCTGCTGAATGATAGTACATGGAGTCGTGCGAGAAGTACTGGGGGTGAACGACTGACGCATACCCATAGCATATCTGCAGATAGTAAAAATGATACATCGTTAAGTATTGAGCAAAGTTCCGTAGAGGAAATGGTGAACTTTATGTCATATCATAATCCAATCTCTGCGAATAGATCGTTATCGAATGGTTCAAATATGCGCACCTCTTCAGTTCTAGTTGATGAAGAGGTAGTCGAGGAAAACGAAGAATTCATCGAAGAGGAAGAGGAGCCTGAGGAGGAGAATGCAATGGTTGAACCAAAATCTAAAATTGAAAACTGCACTGGCAATGTGAAAAACTTAAATCGTACTTATGACTCTGGTTCTGGGTGTACTCCTTCGCTTAGCCTATCTGTTGATCATGAGTTTTCCAGAGGTGCCTCCGAAGATCTGGCAGGCGGAGTAGGATCGACGTCCTCCTTGTTCTCCTTTTCTAACCGTGTTGAGAAAAATCATGAAATTCTTCTGTTGCAACATTTGTTCCTTCACACCTCCACAATGTGTGCTGTTATTAGCTTTGAAGGCTACTTTCTTCTGCTGAACCCATCATTTTCACAATGTCTTGGGTGGTCCCTTGACGAGATGAAAAGTCGGCCCTTTATCGAATTCATTCATCCCGGGGACTTGAATAAGACTCAGTTTCAAATTACTGAGCTCATACATGGGTCGGCATTGGAGACAGTTAATTTCGATAACCGGTATAGGTGTAAACGTGAAGGAGAGTCTTTAATCGGCGGGATCCCGATTAGACATGCTGATGAAGACAAATATAGAGTACTTTCATGGCATATTGTGAGTGACAGGCATGAGGGTTTATTGATGGGGATTGCACATGATGTTTCAACCTTGGAGGAACAGAAAGGGGCCTTACAAGCTGCCAAGGAGGATGCAGAGAAAGCCTCGCAATTGAAATCAAGTTTTCTTGCAAACATGTCTCATGAGATCCGAACCCCTCTTAACGGGGTCATTGGTATGGCCAACCTGTTGAAGCATAGTATGCTTGAGGTGCGTGAAGCAGATAGTGACAATATTGACCCAGTATCAGAAACGCATTTCATGTATGTGGACACTATTCTTATGAGTAGCGAACATCTTCTTGGTGTGATCAACAATATCCTCGATATTAGCAAAATCGAAGCTGGCAAAATGTCACTGGAATGGCAAGAATATTCTGTGCGTCATTCTGTAGAATATAGCCGTGATATTGTAATCTCTCGTGCCTATGAGAAAGGTTTGAAATTAATATGCGATATCGACCCTGGAGTCCCTGAGGTTGCTGTTGGCGACGTGACGAAAGTAAGACAGATTTTAACCAATTTGCTGGGTAATGCAATCAAATTTACTTCAAGTGGGTTTGTTTGCCTGCGGGTTTATGTTATCGATGAAGATGAAGACACTTTAGAATCTACAACCATGGACTCCATGCGCTCCAATAGTTTAAACAGCACTGTAGCATCAACCCGGTCTCGTAAGATTTCACGGTGCTCATCGAAAGAAGACTCCATTGTGTTACCATCGCTAACGCTGCAATTTGATATTAAAGACACAGGGTGTGGTATCCCCGAAGCTTCAATTGGTACCCTTTTTCAACCGTTTTCGCAGGCGGATGTGTCCACTACTCGGGTATTTGGTGGAAGTGGCCTTGGACTAACCATCTGTCAAAAATATGTAGAGCTAATGGGCGGGCGTATATGGATTCGGAACAATCCTGTTGAATCTGATGAACAAGGACCGAAACCCCCAGATACATCAACAGACGACAAAGTTGCCCCGGGTAGAGGCTGCACAATATCTTTCACCCTAAAGGTAAAAATTGCACCTCCCCTCGGCAACTTCCCACGAGCCAACACGGGGGCGCCAAATGAGGACCACGGCTTGCATGGCTCGTCGTCGTATGTGTCAGATGCCAAATTAAAAACAGAAAAATCAGTAGTTAGAAATAGGAATTGCAAAGATGTGAACAGCAATAAGAACAATTCACTATCACAGAACCCAAATGAGCCGGATTCAAGTAGCGTAAACATGCATAGCTCCCAAATGCCTTTAATGTCGGAATACCCAAGTGATAGTGGAGTTATGCGCGGTGAGTCCATGGCTGAAGCACTACGCCTGGCCGCTACTCGCAGTCGTGGACTTGATGCGGAAAGCTACAGTGTGGATAAGACTTCTGTCTTAAAGGGAATCGAAGATTTAAATATTCTAGTAGTTGAAGACAACAAGGTCAATCAAATTGTTCTACGAAAAATGCTACTCAATGCGGGGTGCAAAGAACCGATCGATGTGGCGGAAAATGGAATTGAGTGTCTGGAAGTGCTGGAAGAGCGAGGTATCGAGTACTTTGACCTGATCATGATGGACATTCAGATGCCCCTTATGAACGGGTTTGAATGTACCACCGAGATTCGAAAGCGCTGGTTTGACACGGTTTCGACCACCTCCGATATCTTTGAAAGTTGTCCGGGAAATGACATTAAGCAATTCAAGGATTCTTTGCAAAAGCAAAGTGGTAAACTGCTTCCACACATCATTGGCCTAACCGCCCATGCCATGAAAGAAGATGTTGAAAAATGTATTGCCTATGGCATGTGGGTGCATATCAGTAAGCCCATTAGTGAACGCCGATTGAAAAGAGTCTTGGAAAATTATTTGAGAGAATGTGGCAATGTCGGTCGGCGTAGAATACATTCTATCATTAAAGCGAAGGAAAGCTCAACTGATGAGCCTTTAAAAGAAGAACTTGCAGATATCGTTGAATGTGGGGGGCTGAAGCAAGCGGAGATAGCCGATCAAATAAGTATGAGAAAAGGCAAATCCTTGCCAGCTATTGAGATAGATCAAACTCTTGAGCTTGAGAACAATTCTCTACTACGTAACGACGATACGACCACCACTATCCCTTTATTGTCTCAGTCTCAAGGACTAGGTGGAAGTCTTAATTCAAACGTGCCCTTGATGCGTGCAAAGCACGTGATTGACCAGCTGCACGGGGAACAGCGTGCCATGCTTGAGCCAGTTGATAGTCAACATACGCTCAGTGTATCAAGTATGATTAGCGCTCATAGCAGTGGTGAACACAGCAGTTTAGCTCGCGTTTCTGATAGTGCGGATAGCTCTGCTACTAATCCACCCGAAATGCTTTCGAATAGTCTTCCCTCACTGAAGTATGAGAACAACACCTCATCCTCATCTAGCGCTATCGACTGCTGTGATAATTCCATGCAGATTCATGGCTTATCGAAAGGGAATGATACTGGAAGTCACCAGGCCTCCAATCTACCTCCAGAAGATAACTCAATAGTTCGCAATGATTCCCTGAGAATGCGTGACCCTAGAGACAGGGCTCAGCAGCTAATCGCGTTGACAGAAGAATTGTACTCAATGGCGGAAAAATGCGACAGCGAACCGGCTTCCTATCCCTCTGCGGATGCCGACAAGCAGCTTCCAGTAAATGAGCGAGAGGCCATGGCGTATACATGTGGTGCAATGTATGACTTGGTAATGACTTTTGGCATGGTTGAATTGGCACAGCACCTTTCTGACCTCGCCAACGCGCTGGATAAGGAATCTATTGGCGTTCTGAATGGTCGATGTGATGCTGTTAAAAAATATATCGCAGAATCAGCAGAGGCAGGGGAGCTAAAAGAGGCGCTCGCTGAAGTTGTAAGGCCTACATGTAATTATAGCTCCCATAATGCATTTGTCGAAGAAACGCTTGTCGAAGAAGAGGAAGAAGAGGATGCTGATGCTTGAGATGCCTAAGATCTTCGGCTCGCTACGAATCTACTAGTTTTAGGCTTTTTAACCTTTGCGATGTTTATTGTTACTTCTGTCACTGTATAAACAAATTCATATAATAAAATACACAAGAAGTCTGCCAAGCAAAAAACAGAAGAATGGCTTGCTGTCTCCCACAAGGCTCATTACCCTGACTACTTTCACTTTCCATTTAAACCCTTCCCCCGAACAACCCACACATGCAAAACGTCACTTCAAATGGGAAGCGCCCTAACCTTCCATTTGTTTTCGTATTTCATTTTGAACTGTCACTATACTGTGGTTTAAGTCTTTTCTCCTTTTCTTTTGCCCCCTTGTCTAAATGATTGGTATGGGTGTAAAAGTAAAACACAGAGGATTCCAAGAAGAAAGTGTACGATCTATAGGCCCATTAGTTCATAATCAACTTCTTCGAGTATTACGCAACTACTGGCATGCCAATATGTGTACCGGAACTTCCTCGTAACAGTCGCACGCGCTGTTCCTCTTCTTCTGCAAGGCTGGGAACAACCTCAGCCACGTCTCCACCACCTCTTCTAATCCTTCCTTTCTTCTTCTCACCCTCTCCGTCCACCACCATATCCGCCTCTTGGCCAAATTCTGTGGTAGAGGCCGCAAAGGCCCCACAGCGCATTGCAACATCCTCCCCATGCTCGCGCGACACCTCTTCCTTCTTCTGCACCCGCTGCTTTTTAACCAACAATCGAGCCTTCTTTCCACTAAGGCGTACATTGGCATGGGGATTTGTCATTCTCTTCCGCGTCAAAGTGATGGGCAAGTGACTCACAGCAGCACCACCTTTTGTCAGTAGGCGATCACTTCTTCGCACAAGCGCAACAGATTTCAAGTTATTTTCGTTTCCTGTTGACGTCTCTTGATCATCCACCATTTGCGCTTCCGCCCACTCTTGCTGTCTACTTGAAGCTACTATGGCCTTATTCTTTTTATACGCACGGCGGTGATCGCGACGTTGCTTTTTTAAATCAACTTTACGCTTATTCAATCGAATATGAGATCCCATTATCTACTAATTTCCCTGTACTTCCTCAAATCTACCCGAATAAAGAAATATAGTACTAGATCTTGTAAGAGCCTTCCTTCACAAAGGATAGAACAAATAGACCGGCACTGCGCGCAGTACAGTAGGCTGCCATACGAATGGTCCTTGCCCAGCTGTTAATCCTCTATTGGGTTTTGGGGGACCCCGACTATGTGCCCATGTGACATGCGAATTTTTTTATGGGTCATTGTCTATGAAGTCAGCTCTATCCAATCACGAGCGTCTTTGAAGTCGCACCCTAACTCTCCCAAGGCGCAGATGTTGATGGCAAATTTCATGTTTCATGTTGCAATAATTTCTATTTCTAAGTCCATTAACGTGTGAAGCAGTCCCTTGTCAATTGGATTACAGAATGATGTTAGTACATTTTGTGAATAAGGGGATCTTAAATCATAATTACTTAAACTTGCTAACTGTAGACAGATGCAAGACGCAGTAGTGAGCTATGTCATATATTCGCGTGAATATTCTTTTAGAATGGAACAGGGAATGGAACGGTTCGCGTAGCTGTGCAAGACCAACAGACGCGAACGTCTATGTAAATCTAGTAGTACACTATTGATCGGGGTGAAAATGAATCAGTTTAAATGAGTGAATGGAGGGGTGTAACGGGAGTTAACTATGGAAGATGGGCGACGGCTGGGTACTCAGTGGAATACTGCCTACTGGGTACACTAGCTAGAGGTCATTGAAGGGTTGAACGAAGCAGGAGTGAAGTCCGCGGAAAGGCTCGGCACGTAAGCAAGAGAGGAAGATTTGTACTGTTTGAAGGATGTTGGTCATATTGTCCTCGGATTTGTATAACAATTATGTTTCCTTGCCCCCTAAAGATGATCATTATGTAGAAGCATGGGTGATGGGAGAGAATAGAGTAGGAATTTCAAAGCTATCGAAGATGAAGCCTTGGTGGACGCACGAATTCGAACAGGCGACTTTCGGCCATTTCCAGACGATTCAGTAGCGACAATACTAGAAGTGCTCGCTGTTGCTGGGAAGCGTCCACTGAGGATAATGCGCGTTTAGTTCGGGCCACCTCTGATACGTGGCGGAGGCCCAGGGCGCCAGTACTAGTACTGAAAGCTGACAAGTCCCATGATCAAGTTCTCCAGTTTGCAAATCATGAAAGCTTCCGGAATTGGAATAACAGGGACTTAATTTGTACGTTAAGAGCGTCTGAGCTGTCAAAATGCTTTCAACAAGAGTGATTTTGCCTTTTGGGGTCAAATCATAATTTTTTCATCGATATATAAGTTATAACTAGAGACGTACGTTGAGAACTAGTTATGGATGCGCAGATATATACTAGAGCGCCATGTAATGTAGACTACAGTAGTGTGAAGACGTGCGTACGCTGCATTTTGCAAGTAAATCTGCTGTTATGCCTGGTGAGTGGTGTGTAAATCAACATGTTTGTACATGTTTTGGGAAGTAGCAATCGTTAACCGTTGCAATGGTGGACTTGACTGCCCCGACTATGAGGCCCAAGGGGAAAGAATCTTACACAAAACCATCATTGACGCCTTCTCCGGGAGGGAAGAGTTCTGGAAAGTAGCACTTAGACACAGAATATCCAAAATGACTCGAATATATAGCCGGCTATGGGGAACTGAGAATAACAGACGTTTCGGGGGAAACAAGCTGAAGCTACCTCCAGCCATTATTGCGGCCATCAAATGCTGGCTGAAAACCAGAATTAGTATCCCAGTGCACTTCCTACAGCGAAGTCATTAGTCAACTACTGCGCTCACCTCTGGGCAGATGGAAGGATCCCTCCGAGAATTGGAACATCTACGACGCCCTTGCTAATAGAGAGCACGCAGAGGTGGATAAGCTGTTCAATGAAGACAATAATAGTTTCTTCACGTTCGAGGACGTCAATCAATACATGGAAGTCTCAGGATTTCGAAAGATCAAAGACTCCCTCAAGCAAGCCTATGACCGAATCATAAGCAAGCTTGATGCTCACTTCGGAACTGCACTTAGAGCTCCACCGAATAAGATTATGATTGGGGATTGTGTCAACCTCAATAATGAAGGGATTCCAGACGAGGGACAAGAAGACAACACTCACTATCTCCATCACTTCATAGTGGAAAAGCTAGACCTTGATGATGATGGTGAACCATCCTGTGTCTTAAAGTATCTGGAACCTATAGTCTTTGAGGCATATACCAACTTTGACAACTTATACCTCTCTTCAAACATACGCGAAAGGAAAAGGGTGGTAGAAGTCTAGTAAGGTCAGTTTATTCCCTCAAGGGAACAAGCTCCCTTATTATTACACTTATTTCCCTCAAGGGAATACCTTCTCTATCTTTTATCGCATCTACTCTCCGTTTCATTACAGTACTAGGACATGGACATGGGGCCATGTGATTAGACACTTATACACTTATAGGTTTACGCTTACTATTACGTTTTACTATTATATACTTTATTACTTACATTATCACTTCACTAATAAAGTATATAGAGAGTCTGGTTGGCCTCATGGGAGGACTGGCTCTTTATTGTGTGTTTGGTCTGGCATCTCTTTTGTCATCTTACT
>PDIM01000068.1:103688-125467 GCA_002811675.1 Ichthyosporea sp. XGB-2017a | reverse complement strand
AAAAGTGCAATAGTTAAAATTATTTTGATTTTTCCCTAGCAACGGGAGACCAAAAAAAAAAAATAAAAAAGACTTTACACTTTTTTCATTTTTTCTATTCTTCAAATTTTTGATTCTTCTTTGCTTCACAAAACTCAAAATCAAAACAAAATCAAAACAAAATCAAAACAAAATCAAAACAAAATCAAAACAAAATCAAAACAAAATCAAAACAAAATCAAAACAAATCAAAACAAATCAAAACAAATCAAAACAAATCAAAACAAATCAAAACAAATCAAAATGGTTGCTATGATAATCAACCTCCTCCTCCTCCTCCTCCTCCTTCCCTCTCCTCCCGTCTCCGCCACCCCCCTCTCGTCCCTCCCCTTCCTGCTGGCCCACATCCACACCCTCCTGGAGCAGCCCCAGCCCGACGGGGAGGCGGGGGCTGTGCTTGTGATCCAGACACAGCAAGACTGCGTGGTGGAGGATTTATGCGCCAAGGGATCTGAAAAGTTGTTTGCAGTGGGTGATACAGAGAAAAAGAAGTTATGGCGGTATGTGATTCCTGTGAGGGAGATTTATTGTCCACAAGGAGGAGGAGATGCGAAATTTATTTTTGATTTATCAAATTGTTTTGATGCAACAAAAGAAGACAAAGTGTTGCCGAGTTTTGATTTTGATGTGATCAATGCGATTACGGGGGAAAGTCGCTATGCGGAAAAGGATTTACCCACGTGGGAGAAAGAACAGAGTAGCAATTATGTTCGATTAGAAAAGGGATTCGATTTGGGCGCGTCTCGGGTGTTTAAAGAGGCCGGGAGGAGTGATGTGATTGAGGTGCGGGTGGATAAGGAGAATAAGATTTGTATTTCTTGGTTGGAAAAACAGATTAAGAATAAGAAGATTTGTCAAGGGGAGAGTGTATCGCGGGTGTTTTATGATGACAAAGCTGATCCCGGTGGAGCAGTGACTTTAAGGATCCCGAAAAAGTTATTTTATTGTTATGTGACTTCATCGTCACCTCCTCCTCCTCCGGGTGAAGCAGTTTTGGATTTCAGTCGGTGTCCTTTAAATGTGAGAACAGTTTTGAGTGAAGGAGAGGAGGAGAAGGGCCTTGTGAGGATAATTCAAAGTCCTGTTCAAGTGAAGAGCGAGCCAGAGAGCGGAGTTGTATCACTGAAGCATATTGCGGATTTTGCGAGGCCTGATGATGTGTTAATTGTGCAAGTTGAGATGGCCAAGCAGCAGGATGAGATGGTTGTGGATGAAGGATTGAGGTGTTTGCTCGGGGGAGAGAGAGTGATGGAGTGGTTCAAGTGTAATGGAAAGAGTGTCGTGGATGTGAAGGAAAAGAAGTCTGGGTTAATGCAGGTGACCGTGCGAAAGAAGGATTACTATTGTTCTTCGTCGAGTAGTGATTCACAGGTGTGGTTTGATTGGATTCCAGTGTTGTCGCGGCCCAGGCAGTGTTGGGATGCGAGGAAAGGGAGTTATCGTGGGCAGACGGTGACGCTGCAAGTGGAAGCATCGCTGAGTCCTTTCCTGAAGGGGGATGGTGATGATAAAGGGAATGATGTGATACTTGTTGAGTATAATCATAGCAAATGTGATGATGAGGCGAAGGATATGATTAAATTCCACCCACAGGAGGGCTGTGAGGATGATCAATGGACACCCAAGACAGCAAATCCAGTATTCTATGATGATAAGTGTATTGACAAGCATATCCTCACTCGGCCTCCTGATTGTGATGTGTCCATGTTGGTCACGGATGCATCGCATCTGAACAGCCAAACAGCCGATGCTCAACCCAATATATTGATTAACAACGTGCGTGTCTCCACTTACAAACAAGCACAGTCCACGGACGATGTTATTCTGTCTGCAAGCGAGATCAATGCACGTGATCTATATCTCCCACTGTCAGACAGACTGATGTGTCTTCTAGACTACTCGAATAGCGACGCCTCATTGAATCCATCCAAGGACCAGGAGGAGGGGGAGGAGGAGGAGGGGGGAAGAAGGGGGCGATTGAACACGCCACCTCGAGTGCATGATTGGAGGGATTGTGTGGACTATGAGAGGCATCGGGAACAGTACGAGTATATGCTGATAAAGAAGAGGGAAATCAGGCTTGTGTGTTCGGATGGGAAGACATTGGTTCAGGATTTGAAGCAGTGTCCGCCTTTATTGGATTTTAATGGAAAGGGATTTTTCTGGTCTTATTTCTGATTTAATTTTGCTAGAAAACATAAATTAAAGTCGGATTTTAACAATTCCTTCTTTTATTTTTGATTTATTTTTTACTCCTGTTGTCTTAAAAAAGTTTTGCACCCCCCTTTTTTTCTTTTTTTCTATTTTGTTTTTGTTTCTGTTTTTTTTTCTTTTTTGCTTTTTGTTTTTGTTTTAATCTTTTTTTACCAGTCGTTCCTCTCAAACAACGGGCAATCGTCCTCATCAGGCACAATATCATGCACCAGCGTCTTGGACGGCTTCCCAGACTCTGCAAACAAATCCTTTTCGTTCAAAAACTCGGGTGGCATCGCTTTGTTCCACTTTTTCTTCCCAGTCACCAGATATGTCTGCAGTTTCTTCCCGCTCTTTTCATCCACAACCTCTTTGTGTTTCTCCGTGGTGTAATTCCCAAGATCCACCAGTAATTTCCGCGTGGTCTCACTCACAACAACCCGATGTGCGGCCCCAACACTCTTCACGAGATGCGACATTTTGACAGATTCCCCAAAGAGACAATATCTGGGAATCTCCGCCCCGATAATACCTGCCACCACTGGCCCCGTGTGCACCCCCATGCGGAGGAGGAGCTCGCTTGTGATGCCGCGAGTGGGGATCTGTGCGTAGCAACTGGAGAGCAGATGCAGACACATTGTAACGACCTCACCCGCGTGTCTCTTTTCGGATTGTTTCGGGATCCCACAGCAGCACATGTACGCATCGTTGATGGTTTCCAATGTGATGATGCTCGAGTAATGCGCCAGCACGTGATCGATGGTTTTGTAAACATGGTTGAGGTATTCAGTGACTTCATCGGGCTTGACAGACGCAACGACCTCGTTAAAGGCAATAACATCACACACAAAGATTGTACAGGCTGGATAGGCTTTAGTTGGGTACTCCTTCTCTTCAAGGAGGTAATCAATCGCTTCTTTAGGCACTCGGGCAAACAAAACGGCTTCTTTTTTGATCCTTTCCTCTTCGAGCTCTTCACATTTGCGATTAATCACATTTTCCAAGTCCTTTGCGTAGTTTTCCAACATCTTCGCCATGTTATCCATAATGGAAATGTTCTTGTTGGGGTTAATTATCTTCCATTTTTTCTCAAGAGTGTCAAACGATGGCCGCTCAGAGGGCGTCTCAATCCAGCACTCGTGAATCAACTCGGCCACTTTCTTCGGCACGTGCTCCCGGTTGATATTCGGCCTGATTCCATTCACTCGAATCTGGTCGACAATCATTGATACGTCCTCATCCAGCTCATGAAAAGGGATCTGGCGCTCAAACGTCTCCACAATGACAACCCCGTAACTGTACACATCCCCCTTTTGACTACCCCACGGTCCCACGTACTCGTTCAGCAACTCGGGGGCCATATACAACGTTCCTTGATGCTGCTGCTGCTCCACATCAGCCTCCTCGCGGAACCAATGCAGCCCGTAGTCGGTTACACGAAGAACCCATTTGGAATCAATCAAACAATTGGACGACTGGAGACGCCCAAATGAGGTGAGATCTGAATCGTGAAGGTATTTCATGCCTTTGCAAAGATCAACGCACAGAGCGTATTTGAAAAAGGCGTCTAGTTTAAGCACATCGTTGTGGACCACATCTTGGAGGGATCCCTTTGGGCAGTACTCAGAGATGATGAGAATCTCAGGAGGCTCTACAACACCGCCAATGATCGGATTGAGATTGGGATGCTGCAATTCGCGCACCATCCGAAACTCCTTCTGAATCTCACGGGTGATTTTCATTTCTGTCTTGTTGACTTTTTTCACTGCCACAGTCACACCATTGTATTTTCCAATCACGGTAAACACCTGCTTCTCGGACTCATCCTTTTTGTTTGAGCGAAGGGATTTTTGCGAACCCATACTCATTTTGGATCCCATACTCGCCATGGACGCCATCGAGCCCACCTGGGATCCCATTCCGGCTCCTTGAGTTTTGAATTCAATGTCTTTCAACTCGATCTTCCATATCGAATTGTCATTCAACTCCTTCTCGATGCCTACCTGGATCTTCTGGTTTCGTCGCACACGGTAGAAGATGTATCCGACAATCAGACCAATACCAACAACAATTCCAATCAAGGTGTAGATCTGTGTGAGATCCGCGGCTGTTGAATCATCCGGTTTGGGTCGCACTATAACCCCCGCACAAGTTGTCGTCCAGAGGAGTTCTTTCACCAAGGCTTTAACTCTTGTAGACAGCACTGCCATTCCTTTGCTGTCCGCTGCTGCTGCCGCAGTGGAATCATCCAAGAACCAGAATGCATAATCAAGCAGGGCCTTAATGGATGGACAAACGGTTGTGACTCCACCGTTTTCCACGTAGTACACAATATATGTGTACCCTGCTATCGGATATGATTCTTTCCCCCCGCCATCAGACAGCGACGAGATCAATCGACTCAAGTCGGTCATTTCACCAACATAATCGTCCATAGCGGATTGGATAGATTTTGTGTTTGCCTGCACTGTCGTGCCTGCCCGATTGATGATACTCGCAAATCGAATTGCCTTTTCAAAACAAGCACTGCCTCTGGCATCTGCCAATACGGTGAAACTCATCGAGTAATTTGTTAGCAGCACTGTTTTGGGGATCGAACTACTTCCTGACACCGAAATCGTGGCTTTGGGCCAGCTGGGCTGTGATGAGACTCCTATAGAGTTACTCCAAGCGCTGCTGAATGAGTCAAGCGCCCGAGTAAGAATCTCCACTGTACCACTCTTGTCCGTTCGAACTATCAAATTGATTTGCTGGCTGGGTAGCGAAAGGCTCGGATTGGTTGCAACAATCTTTGGGTCATTCCAAGTAGTAATTGTACCCATAAAGATTTCTCCGATTGTCTCGCGGCTCAAAACAAGCGGGTCCGTGGCCGTTTCAATTTCGGGAACATTGTAAATCAACACCACCGCCCCAGCCAAGGAGGGAAACATACGCAGGCCGGGCATGGCAGTGTAATCTGCCTCCTTCACAAGCGAATCCGATCCCGCATAGACAGTGTTGTTGGCATACAAATTTGCACGGCCACTCCCCGATCCGATGGAGCTGTAAGTGACTCGGTAACTCTCGTCATTCAAAACATTTGTGTACGCAGCCACCCATTCGGCATAAACGGCTGCGGGGAAAGATGCACCCGAGCCGGTCAAAGAGGTGAACACCTTTTGCGACACGAGGACACGATCACAATAGATGTAACTATTGAAGAGCAAAATCACAATCGTCTGCACATTGGTGGTCAAGGCAACATAACTATTCGCCGCGACCACGTCAATGGCATTCCTATCGGTGGTGAACCAGTAAAACCAACGGATCATATGCACAACAAGCGGACATGGCGTGGTCGTTGATTTGTACTGGGTGTGTAGGATCACATACGTGAACGCCACAAACGGATACGATGCCACTCCCGGACCATCAATCAATGTGGTGTGGAACCTCGTGATGTCTCCGGTGGCCAATGCACTTGTTTCGTAATCCGCACTGGCCGATTGGATGGAAGTAGAATTCGCAATCGTATGCCTGCCAGCCTTGTTGATGATCTGAATGGACTTTAGTGTACATGCCTTTGAAGTTTCCTTCCCCAGCGATACATACCCAATTGAATTCGGTATCTGGTACACTCTAGTCGCCATCCCATCATTCTTTTGGGCAAGGAAATGCTTTTTGGGCCAAATGGGATCATTACTGATACCAACATTGCTATTCCACGTGGTAGAAAAAGAAGCCAATCCTTCTGTTAGAATCTCGGTGGTTCCCGAGGCATCACCACGCACCACCAGCATAATTTCCTCGTTACCAAACGTCAATCCAGGATTATCCGCCTTGATAGCAGCATCGTCCCAATGCGTGATGGTCCCTAGATAGATACCCGCAACTGTAGCGCGACTCAGCGCCAATTCGGCTGTTCCAATCCCAGGATAGTTATACACAAGTACAACAGCACCAGCCATGATGGGAAACATTTGCAAATCCTCCCCTTTTGCGTATTGCACCTCGGATAACACTGAGTCAGAGGCGGCCCACATATATTCCTTATTTATGACTTTCTTCTGGCCCTCGCCAGACCCCACAGACTCATAGGAGTAGCGGTGTGGGGTTGCTTTTGACACCTGAAACTGTGTTATCCATGCGAGGTAGATATCCTTTACGGATGTGGCGCCTCCTCCTGGGATGTTGATAAAGTCCTTGCCCTCCACAGTGATGGTGTAATTGTTCTTGACGACTAGCCGCTCAGCGTCGGTCAGGGTTGTTTCGATGGGGTCAGTGGCGAGTGTTGAAGGAGTGATACAGAACAGGAGGAGGAGGAGCATGAAGAAGAAAGAGGGACAGGAGGATAACAGGACGAGGCGCTTAGAGAAGAGTGATGATGAAGTGAATGATGGTTGATAATTAAACAGGCGATGGTGTTTGTGTTTGTGTAGAATGGAAGAAGAAGAAGAAGGGGAAAGGAGATATTTCCTTTTCTTATTATTATTATTATTATTGCCTTGGTCCATCTTCTTCAAAGAGTCATTATTCCACCCCTGTAGAGTTTGATTTATATCCGGACAGGGGGATTTTAATTTAATCAACATTGCTTTGTTTTTCCTTTTTGTCTTCAGCCCCCCTTTTGTTTTTCTTGTCTTTGGTTTGTTTTTGATTGATATTTTTCTTCCCCTTTCTTTTGATTTTTAGGATATCTTTTTTCTTTCTTTGTTTTTGTTTGTTTGTTTGTTTAATTTCCCATTAAAAAAAAAAAAAGAAGAAAGAAAGAAAGAAAACGAAAGCGTCCGGCGCTTTTTAAATTTCCCTTTCTTTGATTTTTCTTTTGTTTTTGATTATTAAAACAAAAATCTCCCAAAACAAAAAAAAAAAAAAAAAAAAAAAAAAAAAAAAGAAGAGAAAAAAAAGAAAGAAAAAAATGCCCCCAAAAATCCCCTCAAAGGCTGCCTCGGCAGGCAAAAAAGGCGCAAGCACAGGCTCCAAAAAAAAAGTAGATCGAAAGCGTCGCAGAAAAAGAAAGGAATCCTACTCCATCTACATCTACAAAGTTCTTAAGCAGGTGCATCCCGATACGGGTATCACCACGAAGGGAATGTCAATCATGAACTCCTTTGTGAACGATGTCTTTGAAAGAATCGCCACTGAAGCCTCCCGCCTGGCTCAGATTAACAAAAAGTCAACCATATCCAGCAGAGAGGTTCAAACTGCAGTGAGATTACTTCTCCCAGGGGAATTAGCAAAACATGCAGTGTCAGAAGGAACTAAAGCAGTGACAAAGTACACCAGCAGCAAATAATGAAAGAAGCAAAGAGTTTAAATCCCTTTTGTTTCTTTCGTTATAGTATTCCCCTTTAAAATCATGATTCTCGCTTGTGTGAATTGGATGTATCTCTCTCGTGTGTATCCTGCCCTCCGTTTGTGTCTGTGATTTTATTTTGGTGTGCTGATCCCACCATTCTGTTTATATCTATATTCCTACCCCCTCCACCTCTACATGTTTTTGATTTCTTGCTCCGCTGAATTTTTCACCTGCTCTTTATTCTTCATTCTTCAGTCTTCTTCTTCGTCTTCTTCCTGAACGTTTTCTCTTTTCATGTTTTTGTTATTCTGGTTAAATATTTTTTGGTAAAATATATTAATGAGGAATTGACTTTTAATAAATATACCAAAAATGACCAAAGTAGATTTTGTCTCTTGAGACGTGTGTTTGTTGAACTAGTCTGGAATGAAATTGGGGAGATTCAATTCCTGCGCTACAAAAGAACTCCCCTTCCTCTGCTTCGGCGGTGATGTGTGTTCATGTTCGAGAAGAATTGAGTTTGAGGACGAGCCTTTTCCCTTGCTGTTTTTAATCATCTGCATTTGCTCGTCCCGTACAGCTCCACTTGTTGGCAGCTGTTTCCTTTGAAAACTTGGCGTTTCCTCTGGTGTGTTTTGTTGCTCAAACTCGATCATATCGAGCATTTGATCAACTTCGTCCAGTCGTGCTAAGAGTGACTGGTGTGTCTTTTCAAAAGGAATCGGTGCTGGCCCATGCTTTTTCATCTTCACGCTCTTCCCCACCATCTTGCCCATTTTAAATGCCAAGTAGTTTAGCACTTCATACTGTCTCTCAACCATAGTCTGTTTCTCTCTCTTGGTAGGAGCCGAGTTGACCAAGAGCGCTGCAAAGAAAACACTGAGAATGATGATCATAAACAGCGTGAAGGAAAAGAAAATCAAGGGTCCAAGGAATGGATAGTTTGTATCCAGTGTGCGGTAGTCGAATCTCCCTAGGCTTGTTTGAAACATGCCAAACATTGATTCGCCATACGTTCGGAATTGAGAAACGTTTGTGTGAAAAGAAATATATCCCCACTGCACAAAACATAGAAAAACTACGAGAAACATGAAACAAAAGCCGGTCATGACTCGCATAGTTTTGCGCATATGCAGCATGTTTTGGGCAATACGTGCGTTAAATGAGATGAGTTTCAAGAGTTTCAAGTAGACGAGAAAACCGGTAAAGCACATGGCAAACCGCGCTGTTGTGTCCCAAGCCGCTGCATTCTGATACTTGTGAAAATTTTCTGCATCATCTTCAATTTCACTGGCGAGTAGCCGAACAACAACTGCGCGGTTAAAATATAAACATATGCTAACTAATCCAAAGAATATTATAGCAACCTCAAGTACATTCCAAAATATCTTAATGTACTTGAAGAATCCCCCTGCCTTATGAACGACCTTTCGTTGAAGATATGCAAGACGAATTAAAATTATGGCAAGTACGCATTCGAGGAATAAAAGGACCCAATCAAATGCTGTCCGGTAGCGAAACAGTTTTGCTGGCCATATGCTGTATGATGGATTTACACCACCAGCAGACATGAACTCCAGAGCAAATCTGCATACGACAAACAAATTCGTGTTGGCATTATACACATTAAACTCTGTAGTAACGAAGCGTGTCTGTGTATCGATCCAGTTGTTAGCTCCGAGATATCGCACGATAGAAGTTGCATTAACCTGAAGATTGTCAAGATTAACTACATATCCGGATCCTGAGTAATGCTCATCATATCCCCAGAATGGAATAGCATTCGTGCCATCGTTCCATGTCCAGTTTCCTGCCGGTCCATAAGGGTCTTTTTCTTGATCCCCTTCTGATAGTGATGATCTACACCGGTTGATATAGGGACTCATTGTGTCAGGAACATCGCAAGTGTCATTCTTTACCCGCAGTTGACGAAATCTGGCTTTTCCAAGTAAGTAGTTGCTATAATCCGCAAGGTAGCCAAGCTCATTCGTCTTCAAAGACACTGAATTGGGAAGTGTCTCTAAATACAAGCCTGGTATCAATACCTGAGTGGCCCAAAAGTAAAAATGAGTGGTATTGTAAATATCCATAAATGCAATAGAACTATTCACACCAATGTCAAACTTGGTGTTAAGGAAAATTTCCTCAATGTCTTTCTTGGAATGATAACTATTTTCATCCAATTCCCCATACATGATAACAGACACAAGGATTATGAATAGCAAATAATAGATTATAGTCCTAGTTATCATTTTAATTCTCCTCGCATTGCCAATAGTCTCTCTATCCATGGCAGGCTTTGGAGTATGATTTACGTGGATAACCTCCCCTGTCTTCTCATTGACGGTAGGGACTGTAAATTCGTACATTGATTGGTCTTCGTCGTCATCGCCTTCTATTTCAGCTAGCTGCTTCTTCCTGCATACAAAAGTAAGTAGCATAGTTAGAACAAAAATTTTCAGTGGCTGAGTTATGATAGCCGACTGAACGACCCCCATAAAAAAAGTTCGCAGCCATGCAGATGACTTAGATGTGCCAAATTTTAGTCCTAGAAGGAGAATGACATATGTTCCAAATGCGCATATGAAAAATATGAGTACGTAAGCAATCCAATTTACCCATGGAGGGAGTTTTCGTTGCTTCTTCTCCAGCGAATTGACGTAATTGTCAATAGGGTCTTCTTCATATCCCTCAAGCCCATTCAAAGTGACGTTTTCGGCACACTCCATGTCCACTACAGAATTATCCTTTCCCGGTCTTGAGGGCCATTTAGGATCACTAGTGTCATCCTTTGCCGTGGTATGATCTACAGTGAGAGGTCCTGAATATTTCTTGCTGGAATCTTCAAGCATTAATTTGTTTCTTCCCTTTTCGCCATTTTCCTCGGGCTTTGAACTTGACTTTTTCTTCGCTAAAGGTTTCGGCTCTAGGGAATCTTCTTCTTCCTCTTCCGTCAACTGAGCACCCCCAAAGAAAGGCATAACTTTGTTACCTCCTCTGGCGCCTCCAAACATTCCACCCAGCCCTGCTCCACCAATAAGTCCAACAGCAATGTTAAATGTGGATCTACCTCCAAGGCCATATTGCTCCTTAAGCGCTTCTTGTTTGAGCTCCTTCATCAATCTTTCCTTTTCTTTGACCCTAGTTGTTGACCTTGTATGTCTGAAAATCTGAATAATTAACAGGTTTACAGGGAAAACCATCAAAGCCGCAACTATACCAACATATATGTCCTGGAGAGTAATTCCCAGCAATATTGGGTCCTCAGATGGATCGGTAGTGTCATACCAAAGGGCACTTACAGTCATAGACGAAATGATGAAATTCATCAAGCACAGAAGCCTCTGTACTCTAGAAAATGTACTCTGAATAGGTCTGGTGAACACAGAAACCCATAAGTGACCGTCCATGAACTCATTTGCCGACTTCTTGCGGAATACGTTTGACCAGGCGAACAGCTCAGAAGGAGTCGCGGGCTCTAAAGTAACGTCAATCGCGCCTTCATCCTCATCCTCGTCTAACCAGCCTTCGTTGATAAATTGCCATTTCTGGCCTGTTCTGATATTCTTAATGGCTACATTGGCCAGGTACCAACCCGGAGAAACGCCCGAATTGTCATGCCACACTTCAATAAATCTAATTTCCCCAAAGTCGACTGGGTGATTCAACATAAATTTATCGACTGCATTGGAGTAGAAGTTATCTACCCAGCCACAACGATGAAGTTCGCGGGGTCCACTCTCCGACATTTCCCCAAATATTCTTATGTACACTCGAGCATCTGTTCCGGATCCAGGGTACACACCAGTCTTTAAAGAAATTTCGTACATGTATTTATCTTCTTTTCTATTATCTTTGAGGGGCACTGGAAATATCTTAAGAACATCTTTCTTGTCATTTTTGCGAGCATAATACAAAAGAACCGCAAAAATTGAATAAATGACAATAATAACTGTCAGGACAAGGGGGTTGGCAAGAATATCAGCGAACAAAGCGGCATCTCCAGCTATATTTACGGCATTTGGAGCAACAAATGAACCACTTCCAAAACTAGTCAAATGATTACATAAGCAATATCTGGCACTGAAATCGCTCTTGACAGATATTTTACAACCATCCGTAGACCAAAACTCATTGGTTTCATCCCAAAATTTACAGTTGACCTCAAGATACTTTATCGCGTATGAAATATTTACCGCGTGAGGGTTGTTAATAGCTACATTCCATGTTCCATTGGATGTTCCCAATGGGGGCAATAACCAGCTGGAATTGGTAATAGAAGAAACTTCAGCTGAGAAGTCGGAAAGAGCAGCATTTGGACGAGTCTCTGTTGATGATGCAAAAAATCCAAGAGGATTTGTATCTGACACAGAGATATTGACAATCACGTAGTTAGTAGGATCGGAGGGAGTTATTCCAATAACTGCATATTTGCTTTGCTCTGCTGCATTACTAAGAGTTATGGTGGTATCTGTTTCTGTTGATCCACTTGGTATCTTAATTTCAATATCCGATGTAAGATTCTGTACCTTAAGAACTGTTCCTCCCGCACTCGCCTCAAAAATCACATTGCCCGAGGTGATGGAAGATGCTGAGGTAGACCACGTATACATGTTTTGCTTAACTATAGTCAATTGCGTGTCTACAGATTCACTTTGATTAGTGACAATGGAGGCAAAGAAACCTTTGGTTGGTAAGGCTACGCCTGCATTTCCCTGAACTATTGATTCCAAAGCACTGGGATCACTTCTAACAGTCACAAATTCAATAGTGTCAGTGGTAATAACTTGAGGGGGCTCTCCCTGCACAAGGCCACTTATGACTAAACTTGACAGTTGTTTCAAAGAAGATATCAAGGAAGACGTAACGTTTTTGGTATGCTCTTTGTTAGCCCCAGCGGACAAACTGATATTTGTAGATGTGGTTCCATTTGAAGCTCCATCGCCGCCAAGATTTTGAAGATTAACGGCTCTAAAAACATTGTCAATAGTTGATACTGCCGATTTGGTAAAATTCTGTGTGACCTTTCCTTTCTTCTTTGATGAAGTAAGCAAATTCTGCATGGTCTCTGTCGCAGCTAATTGAGCTGAAGTATCTACTTCCTCTGGCTTCAACGTTATAGTTTCTAGAGAAGAGGAAACCATATCAAGCTCAGATTCATCTAAGTTGGCTTCTGGATTGGACACAACACTATTAACCAAATTAACATACTCTAGTCGATATTGTTTTCTATTTTTTTTCACAGTTGTGTCAGTGGTCGTTCCTTGTTCGTTCAATACTCCTGCATAGACACTAATTCGACCAGCAGTACCAGTCACATCTCCAGTTGAAGCGAAAACCTGTAATTCACTATTTGATTGAAGTTGGGCTCCAAAAAAATCCGCTTCATTTGTAATGGCTGGCTTTGTCAGTGAAATGGGGGTGGGAATCCTGTAAAAGTTAACAGCACCATTCACATCTCCAATATCTACAACGATAAAAGAATCTCCACCAGTAGAAGCAGGTGCTGGCAGTAATGTAGTGAATGTAGACTCGGCAGTGAACTTCAGAGGAGTTCTACTCGTTCCACTGATAAACTGATAGGCGTACGTAAAAGGATCATCAAAAGGATCATCAACCCAATCTTTACACTCTATCGTAAATTTTGTTACACTTGCTTCACCAGATGCAGGAGAAACTGTACATGTTCCATTTCGAGGTGGTTGGTTTGTACTTAAAGTAATCTGTGTCAACCCAGTATTAAAGCCTTCACCTACTTCAAGCTGGAGCACATAAGTACTCCCCTCTGTCAAGGAGCCGGCATTGATTTTCAAGAACCTTTGATTTACTCCTGTTGGAGCTATATTTTGGTCCTGTAAGTTTAAAGTCCCGGTTCCACTCACTTGACTCCACGAATAACGTATACTTGACTGTGCGGCCTGGCTAATGCCAGTGGACGTAGAACTACAGGTGAGACAAACCCCTTCCAAGCGTATATCATTTGTTGGATTCACCGACGTTCCTCTGATATCTGGTGACTGGATCTGAACTTTAAGCTGCTGTGAAGAGGAGGAAGTGAAAAACACTTTCTGTGCTGTGGAGGCTGAGAGGGCACCCGACGTAACTGTAAGGGAAAATTTAACTTCGGTGCCGCCAGCAAATGTATTTGCTGGTATAGATATTGATTTCTCTGGTAAAAGTATAGAGTCAATCCCACACGTAGCCCCTGTAGTAGCCAATTCACATCCCCACTTGTATCCCAATATAGCGGCAGCATTATTTGGATCACTACTCTGGGAGCCATCCAAGTCAAAAGCAAAAAGAGCAGATGCTTCTTTACCAAACCCACCTGATATTATAGCACTCAAATCAGCAGAAACGACATCCACAACAAGACTTCGTGTATCAAAAATGGAAGGGTCGTGTGCGTATGAGGCTTTGCATTCAAGATTTAGCTTCCCTGTAAGAGTTCCTGGCAACGCAAACTGGAAGTTAAATAGAGCTGCCTCACTAACAATATTCCCATCGGTCGTTTTAAGCTTCCACTCAACCTTGATGGCTGTTCCACCTGTGCAATCAACACTGCCGAGTACGAAATTACCAATTACTGTCCCAGTTGACTGAACACTTTGGCTCCCTTTGATACTGAACTGAGGTTTTCTGCAGATATTTCCCAGAGTATGCGACGAGGCCTTTTGGATTGATGAGGACATTTGATTGCCAAAAGCGTCCCTGAATGCCCCTGAAGCGAATTCCATATACCAATCCGGAACTGAGATGACCCCACTAGCTGTGAACAACACATCCAGAATTGATGAGGGAATGGTTCCTGATATGGACAGGCATGTCGTGTCTTTACATGAAAGCGTTGATGTATCAGATGCTGTGTTGACTGTACACCCACTTCGCCCTTTCGTATCACACGGACTATCTAATTCCACTATAATACTCGACGTGGTTTGTGTAGTTCCATCCATTAGATAAGAACCTTTAGCATTGAAATTGAGTAATATAGGCTCCGCAAAATTCCAGGTTACTATGTTTGTGGACAAATCAATAGACCAAGACGTCAGTTTCGGAGGGACAGTGTCCCTAGTATACCTGTACGTTTCTCCAGACTCTAGTCCATAATTTGTTTCTCCGTCAACTGAAGACCCGCTGGTACTAGTAAACATTCCTGTTGAAAAAGAAATATATGGAGTCACATCACTGCCAACACTGCCAAACTGGGTCCTTAAATTCGCTGAAGCAACTGCATTGAGCTGGTAAATATGAAGCTTTGTGGTTGATCCAGAAACCAAAGACGCTTGAAACGTGCCCAAGTTTATAGTCTTGTCAATGACCCCTCCCGTTTTCACTAGTGATATTTGCAGCCCACTTATGGTAAAAGACTGTGAAGAAGGAAGATTCACGTCGCCGTCAAATGCGAATTGTAGCTTATCGGGATACTCATTTTGCTGGAACTCAAGACTTGTAAGTTTAGGCCCTGTAGACGGAGCGTTAATGTTTGCTTCCGTTCCAGAGTCATATTTCCAGATGTCTGCCCTCGACCCTTTGGTTTGTCCACTTCCACCTGGGTTAAGAGATGTTTCCTGAAATGAAATTCCTCCAAACATTATGAAGTGACTAGGTTCACCACTCTCGACCTCAGTTGCATAAGCCATAAATGCACGTGTACCTGGCCAGTTTGTAGAGACAACTGTACCAGACGTCGTGTAAGACACATCATTGTTTCCTGTAAACTGACCTTTTACGTAAGCGTACCCGGTTGAACTTATGCTATAACGCCATAAATCAGAGAGATAGAAAGGATTTGGATATGAACCTCCGCTTGAATCAACACCTCCGACCGTGGTTACTCCCCCATAAATGTATAAGACACCTTGGTTTTCAAATATTGCTGCCCCTGCGCGCGGAACTGGCATTTGTTCCGTTGACGTGGAGTCTGTAGAAGATGATCCTCCTTTAACATACGTGAAAAATTTGGTCCCAACATCGAAGTAGAATAAGTCATTATAATAAATCATGGCTAGAATGAAATAATGACAAATAAAGAAACAAAGAAAAAAATTAGTCCTTGAGGAAATGAGAAATCCGGGTATTTTTATGCTAGAACTGAAATAACAAAGCACTTACATCCTGCGGTCGTTAGTTTTCCACGGCCACCAAATAAAAATGCCTTGCCGTTATACAAGGAAGCAGATGCCCCAGAACGAGCTGCGGGAATGACACTTGCATCTCCCACACCCGGAGTGCCATAACTTCCAGTAGTCACAGTGTTGTCGCCAGCTAGCCATGCCCATTTCCCAGTAGCGGTGTCAAAGGCCCACACGTCGTGCATATAAACTACGAGCGAAACATAAAGAGTAAAAATCAATGTCAATAAGTACAATAATTATTTGTTTTCTTAACTTTTGCAACAGTTGTATTACCTGTAGAGCCAGCAACATCGCCTTCGCCACCGAAAATAAACCACTTCCCTGACGTACTGTCCACCCAAGACGCAAAATGCGAACGGCCTCCAGGGTGGTGGCTTGAATCGAATACTCCGGATGCGCCTTTGACAGGCGCCGAATTTTTTGTATTATCACCACTAACCCACGTAAAATAACCATTTGCGAAGTTAAGAGACCATGTGTCCGAAAGGTAACCCACATTTGCGGCACTATCTTTTCCATATCCACCAAAGATGTAAAGCTTGGAAGAAGTACAAATCATAGCACTGTATGCCCTTGGACTGATTTGGCCACTTGAGCTTTCTATTCCTAGTGAGCCCCAAACCCCAGATGACGCTATTTAAAGAAACACAAAAGTCAGTTCAAGTCCTTAAATGCCCTCAAAATTATCAGAAATATTTACCTTCAGTCGTTCGCAGACCCCACTGTGGTGTGGCGAACTCTGTATCTAAGAACCAAATTCCACTGTGGTAGGTGGTACCTGCCGCATTTTCGCCTCCGAACACGAATGTATTGTCCCCCAAGCACATCGCTGACCCAACGAGACCAGACGGATGGTACGTACCATCAGTTGCGGTTCCAGGAGATGATGGAGCGACGGCGGCCGCATCGAAACCTTGATTCCCGTAAAATGAAAAGCCAACAATGTCCGTGACAGAGCATGTACTTCCTGAAAAGCCTGTGTTGCATTGGCAAAAATTAGGGCCTGAACATGTCCCTTGCCCACTAACACAGGCCGGGCTGCAAGTAAAGGTATTGCAATCCGAGCCTGTCCATCCACTAAAACAAACGCAAGTATTAGGACTGCTAGGGCAGTGCCCTTGAAAGCAATTGACGCTACACGTAGGCTCTACAAATTGCCACATGTCATTCAAAGACTCTTGAACAGCATTAGACTTCGAAAACGAGTCCCCGCCTATAACAACTGTCGTTTGCTTATATTTTGGTCCCTTTACCAAATACATACTTATTCCTGCATATCGGTGGGTCAAATCTGTAGAGGGGACGAATTTATCAATGGGTGGATATTCTAAAAGAGGAGATCCTCCACCAGCAACTGCTACCTGAGGTCCTCGGACAAATGTCCAGGCACGGTCCCATATGTTGAACTTCCAAGTATCGGCATGGAACCCAATAGTCCCGGTTGAACCTACATATCCTTCTCCAGCTATAACAGTGAAGACTCCATTGCTTTGCATAGACCCTAAGGCATATTTTCTTCCCCCAGGAAAAACAGGGCTTGTAAATTTCCCTGCTTTGCACTCATTAGACACCGCCTTACAGCCAGTAATAAACGTCCATTCATTTCTTGATGCCTCATACATCCATACATCATTGTTGAATGTATTCATTGTACCATCAAGCATCGTACCCCACCCACCAAATAGCCAGAATCTATTCTGAGAATCTGTAAAGCTTAGACCAAGGGCCCTGCTAGGGGGGCTGTTTTCCTTTGCTGCCTCACCATCTGTTACAGAATGTCCTTTGTAATCTCCGTTGGCCATTGGCCCTTTCGCAAAGATCCAATTTCCGTCAACCATATCCCCTGTTCCGCTTAATTTATATCTGAAGAGGTTTGCATTGTTTCCATTGATTGATTTTCCACCATATACCCACAAATTAAGCTCTGAACTATTTGGTCTGTCCAGCCAACAAAATGCACCTTCCACTCCGCCCGGATGGACTGATCCGCCTGTAAATGAAGCTGAGGTGTCTTTTGTTGTGGGACCTTTTAAAAGAGCCCATTCCCCGGTACTTTCTTTAAAAGCCCACAAATCACCAAGGTGACCTTTGATTTTGTTAAATATGCATTATTCAAGACTTAGTAAATACATCAAAAAAGACAAAAAACAGGACAAAAAAGCCATCAAAACTTACCAACAGAGGCTGTGCTATCTTTTCCATTTCCCCCAAAGACGAACACAAACCCACCGTAATACCATACACAAGCGCTATGCCTTACACTTATTTTGTTTGAGGATGAGTAAGTTCCTTCGGTCCCAAAGCTAGCTGGTCCGCCCGCACTGCGTTGTGTAAAACCACTTTGAAAATCAAGCAACCACAAGTCGTTGTATAGGTCACCGTTCTTATTCTGCCCTCCGAAGACATAAAAAGCATCAAATGTAGTAGATGCACTTTCCTTTGCAATGGAGTGGAACGCTCTAGCTCCGAATATACCAGCACCTTCGGTTCCTGTAATTGGACTGGACAGTAAATTTGTGAAGGCCCCCGGTACAACAATTGAATTGGAAGTCCCTGGAGCTACTTTCAAAAGAGAGCCTCCTATCCACTTCCAAGAGGCTGTTACTGGAGTAGAGCATGAAGCCCCGTAAAATAAGTCTGTACATACACACAGATCAGGAGAAGCAAGAGCTGCTCCTTTTGCAGTATCGCAGGACACAGACTGAGTAACATCAATTGTTCCGCAATCCACGGTATGAAAACCAGTGTAGCAGTTGCATCCAGTACCAGCGTTGGCGCAGTAGCCATACTTGCAGCCCGGATCACAGTGATAAGGCACGCTGTAGCCCCAGTGGTCGTCTAGAAGCTCAGTAGGGCCACTTGTTGACTTACCCGTCCCTCCATATACGTGAAGCTTTTGACCATCCTCTACCCAGAACATTGCTTCGGCTCTTGCTCCGAGATCATTCGGATATGTTGTTGGATGCAATGAAGTCTGAGATCCACCTAGAAAAAACCACGAGCCTTTATATACGTTGTACCTCCAAAGGTCATTCCAGAAATTACTTCCATCACTACCCCCAAAGACATAAATATCACCCCAGTCTTTAGAAAACCACATAGCACACTCCTTTTTTGATGCTGGGTTACCCCCTGGTGTAAAAGTATTGCCCCCATTAAAGTTGGGAACTGCTGCTGCATCATCGGGTCCCGCTACCCATACCCAATCCAGCAGGTTTGTGTCGTAATACCACAAGTCTCCAAGGGTGCCCACTGTGGTCTTTCTTTTCCCTTCCCCTCCATACATCCACAGTCTTCCTTCTTTGTCAGAAGCAGTACAAGCACGTACCCGTGCTCCTGGATAGCCACCCCCGACAGTTCCAAGGGTTGTGTACACGCCCAGAACATCCGCAGTGTTGGTTCCCCCCATCATTGTCCACACTCCCCCCAAAGGATCGTACATCCATAAGTCATTGTATATTCCCACACTATTTTTGCCACCAAACAACCATAGCTTCCCTTTGTCATCTGTCCACACCTGACCGTTTTGGCGGGCAAAGGGAAATGCAGTCAAAGACGGTTTTTTTAAGGCGTATGTGACCCCAGCACATGCTCCTTCGGGACAACCTCCGATATATGTCCACTTGTTTGTAGAGATTGTATACATCCAAAAATCCCCGAGCGCCTTGTCAATACCAGCATTGTTTTTTCCAAAACCTCCAAAAAGCCATAATCTATCTAAACCATCTGACCAAAACTGTGGATTATTCCTTCCACTGGGTTTTCCAGTATCCAACCCCACAGCAACGTACACTCCTGGAGCATTTGCTATATTATCACCACTCATAAATGCCCATTTTCCGTCAGACGCCCTGAATGCCCAGAGTTGATTGCTTTTTGCATTTGCAGTAGTTGCAATATACCCAGTACCACCGAATACCCATCCATTCCCCATCGAGTCTGACACTGCACGACCTTGCATTAAAGCAGGCGGTCGATTTGGAGTGTCAAATACCCCTACTGAGCCAACGCCAGACTGGGTAGGCCCAAGGCCTTTTTGTGTGATAGCTGTCCATGCTTGAGGGACGCCGGTGGCAAGCACATTTAGCAGAAAAAGAAAAACAAGATTAAGCCACAGTCCCCAAAGCAGCACCTTTTGAGTTGTCATTTTCAGAAAAGTCAGCCAAACAAATCAGAATGAAGACATCAACACATTAAATTCAAAAGAAAGCGACTGCATATGTGCGCTCTCGGGTGCAAAAAAATGCCACTAAGACTGTTAACACTCTTTCGAATCAAAATCAAAATCAAAATCAAACCATTTAATGAAAGCAAACAAACAAACAAGAAAGAAGCTAATATAATATAAATTCAATTTACAATAACAACAACAAATTACTTCAATTATTACGTCCATTTTCCATAATAAAACTCCCTTGTGCCAGAATTTTATATTTTAAAGCCGGAAATCATTTTTTTTTTTCATTGAGATATTTTTAGGCATTTCTGTTAGTACCTTTTTAATGGATACGTTACCAAATGTGGCTATTTTCTTACACATCGAAACTACTACAATTCATTGCTCTGCAATATATTCCAATGTCATAACTCATATTTGCAGGTACTAGCGAAAGGAGCTGCTGTTCATTGTAATAATGTAAAATATATTTAGGCCTTTCACCCTCTCTTCATGAAACTCATTTGGGGAGCTATACTTGCTTCTTATAGTTTCTAAACTACTCAGATTCATTAGCAACCAAATTTCTCTGAGAGCCGTGAAATTGACGTTTTCTCAATAATGATAGCACATGCATTAATAAACCTGAAGAGGTGTGTGTGGGCTTTTTTCTGTATCTTTGTGGAGCTTTAATGTTAATTGCACGTCTCTTCTGGCACAAGGATGTTTAGTTAATCGGTGAACTGCCCAATCCCATTGAAAAACCAGTCTTCGTTGCGCACAGAGCTCGAAGCTGGTTTTCTTTAATGTAGTCAGTTTTCAATAAGTCTCGTGCATGATATCTCATCCTTGAGATGTTGAGTTCTACCATCAGCAGTAAATTGAGCAGGGTTTGCAGTATCGCCTGTCTCAATATAGCATTCACTTTATTCTTAGTATATCCAACCAAGAGAAACCTTTCAAACCAACATTTAAAAGTGCTCAGTGCAAGGTTTTTCGAACAGAACGACTTTAAGAACAGTTTTTCGGTTCATCTGGTGACGTAATACTGAAACACTGCAGAGTCAAACAGAAAAACTTATTTGCCAATAGTGTTCAACTCTACATATCATCCTGTACAGCTGCTGTGTCAACTGTCACCGACAAGGGTTACTGAAGTTTTGGCTGCTCTAAGCTGCCTTTTTTTTTTAGCTTTGCATATTTCTCGTAAATGCTAAAATTCCACTATGCATGCAGTATCTCATGTACAAAACAAACACCTGAAGGCTGAATCCCGAAGCAAAAAAAGTGTACGTCAGCTGTGTATAGCCCATGCGGCTCGAGAGTTTGCTAGACGAATTTATAATAACATGATTTCGAGTTTGGAGTTTGGACCCCACTATTCATGACTCCCGTCCCTGCTGACAAATATAGGTGCAGAGGGTGACAAATCAAAACATCCCCAAGAATATGGCGGTTGCGGTTTAATTTGGAGGGTTTTGTTGAAGTGTCTATACAGGGTAATACCAAATATTTCCTAATAAGAACTAAAAACATTCTCTTTAAGGACATTGACAACTGTGAGAGACGTATATCACAAGCAAAACTTTTATACGACTATTTCATCTTCACTAATCTTTGTCAACCAAACAATACAGCATGCATTTATGAGTGCAACAAAATGGCATTTTGGGGTGACAAAATCAAAATCCCCTTTGGGCTTTCCGCCTTTCACTTTTCTGGACTTTTCTAGGGACTTTTTGAAAATCGAGAGAGGGGGGGACATCAAACAGACGTCAATAGTAAAGTAGTTTGAACTTTGAAGATAAACTCTTTTCGAATAATTTAACAGCAAAATTCTCCAGCAACAGAGCTATGTAGTTTCAAAACTAAAAAATTAAAAAAGTTTTTTGTTCGTTTTGATTTTTGATTTGATTTTTGTTTTTTTTATAAAAAATACCGCATTCTTTTGTTGAGTCATGGGACCAAAAAATAT
>PDIM01000068.1:89048-99405 GCA_002811675.1 Ichthyosporea sp. XGB-2017a | reverse complement strand
TTTTGTTTTGGTTGTTGGTGTTAGTGTATGCAATGTGCAAGGGGATTATTGTTTTAAGATGCTAATGCATCGGTTGATTAGATTCCGCAAGACGACGGCAATAATCCAGCCGTTCCTATTGCGTATAGTGTTGAATTTAGAGACCTTATGGATTATTTTCGGGCCATTTTGAAATCAGGGGAGATTTCTGAAAGAGGTAAGTAGAGAGAGAAAGAAAGAAGGATAAAGTTAAAGGTGAGGATGTCAGATTTGCTTATTGTTCTCTCTTTTTTCTGTGTGTGCGTGAAAAAGCTTTTGATTTAGTGGGGGCTGTTTGCGAAACAAATAGCGGGAATTACACGGCTTGGCATCACCGTCGTTTTCTTTTAAAACATTTGAAAAAGAGTATCGAAGAAGAGTTGGATTTTGCGGGAAGAATTATATCGGAAAGTCCGAAAAATTATCAGGTTTGGCATCACCGCAAATGCCTAATTGAGATGAGCAATAACCCGGGAAATGAATGTGAGTTCATCAACTCAGCTCTGAAAAAAGATTCAAAGAACTATCACGCTTGGACTCATCGCCTTTGGGTTGTCCGCACTTATAAACTTTGGGAAGGTAATTGAAATGGAGGTTTAGCTCATTAGGAATTCTCGTTATTTTTTGCCGTATTCTCTTTAGAGTGGTTTCTAATGTGTAATTTTTGTTGTTAGGGGAGCTTGAAGCCACGGACAAACTAATTGAAGAGGACGTTCGAAACAATTCAGCTTGGTGCTATAGATTTTTTCTTCTTTTCATGAGAGAGGATGCTCCTGCTTTAAAGGATCAGGATATACTGGGAGAAGAAATTGATATGGTCTTAGAGCTTATTAAGAAAGTTCCTTCAAATGAAAGCTGCTGGAATTATTTAAGGGGGTAACGTATTTAACGACTTATTTCGCTTTGTTTGAATTAACGATTGAAATAGTAGAGCGAATTTCTTATTGTGGGTCTGTACATCTTTTTGGTGCGATGTGTAGAATATTTAACAAAGGGGCCCCTGTTAAGTATGCCTCGTTTCCCAATGTGAAGGAGACGTGTAAAGAATTAATGAGTGAAGAAGCGCACTGTTCTTCGCCTTTCCCCGCGAAGCTGTTAATCGATATCCTGAAGGAGGAAGGTATGTCATTTAGTTTATTTTTAGTATGATTTGGCCTGTACATATAATAGCTAGGGGAAGACATGGATTTTAAAAGCTTATTTCATTTCTTCTCAACTAGGTGAGAGCTCTTTTTCAGACGCTGAGGGCCTTTGCGATCTCCTAGCCAATGAGCTTGATCCCATTCGCAGTCGTTACTGGCAGTTTGTCAAAACTCAAATACGGTCCTAACAGTAGTAGTAATAAAATACAAGCAAATCAAATCCTCCAACTCTTGTTGTGAAACGAAAAACAAATTGATATTCTCCTAAGGGAATTGAAAATCCTAAAAATAAATTCCCTTTTATCTCAAATAGATTAATCCACCTTGTATGGGGGATTTGTATGGAAAAATGGATTTGTATGGATTTCTTCATAGAAAAGTGTAGATTTATCGTGGCTTACCCAAAAGGAGTAATAAATAAAAACAAAATAAAAGCTAATTCTGGCACAAAGGACTTTTTGTTTTTTCCACTCTCTCTCCTTTCTTTTGGTATTGGTCTGAAACTGGTTCAATTAATGTTAAAAAATTAATAGGTACACTGCACTAAAAGAGGAAAAATTAAAGAAAAGAAAGGGAGCAATAAGAGGAGTTGATCCCTATGTGGATGAAGGGCAGGGATTGAAGTCTTAAAGAGGGGATGGCGGCAACAAAAGACAGCATCTATTCAGCTAGTGAGATTGGCAGTGTTCATAAAACTGGAACATATAATGCCGATAAATCGAAGATATACAAGACTACCTTCCATTCGGTTGAAACAAAGCCAAGTATCCCGTCTAAGTACCAAACTATATTAGTGAAAGAAGAGGTACCAAAGGGATTTAATTCAAAAGATGCCCGATTTCACACATTTTCGGTAAGTGAAAGATATTGAAAAAGCCACTGTTTATGGGCCCACTTCTAACACCTTATGTGTTTTGAATAACTAGTGTATGAAACCAGGGCCAGGGTCTTATGAAGTTGGGTCAGTGAAAAGGAAGAATGGTGTTGAGAATGCCTCGTGGTCTGTAGCGGGGACGGGTGGCCTGGCGTCTCAAAGTAATCGTTTTCAGGGGTTTCTTGGCACCTATAGTGTAGGGCCAGGTCCAGCAAAGTATTCAACTCCTTTTGCACCAGGTTCTATAGGATCGGTCAAATCTGGGTCTACATGGAAAAATACAAGCAGCTTTTCGCAGCCAATTGCAAAACCAAAGACGGCTCCCAGAAAAAAAGGGGATGGATACGTATTGGGGAGAAAACTTCGGGGTTCAACGTTGCCAGGACCAGCAAGCTATAATGTTTCGAATAAGAAAGCTATTGTTGCTGTACCAGCAACAGCATGTTTTAGGTCAAATAATCCTAGAGAAGCATTCCGAGAGCATGTAAGTGTCTTGAGGAGAATTAGAAACAGAACAGTATCAAAGTATCGCCTTCTAAAAACTTCGGCTTTTTCTTGTTGCTTTTTTATTTATGCTTAAAATTAATCATAGAATCGTGCCGCAAGACAGGTACCAGGACCGGGCCACTATGGTGGGATTAATGGGGCAAAAACCGTGGATGGGTTCGATAAAGTAGTCTACACGCAAGTGGACACAAAACCAACTGCACAGTTCACATCGCAAACTGATAGATTTAGTCATTTGTTTGTTGTTTCTGACGCCCCTGGACCTGGGCAGTATGAGTCGACAAAGGTGGCAGTGGATATTCGCAGGCCACTGAGGCAACACTATCTATCTCTAGCAGGTAAGTAGTCGAATTACGCGACTTCTGGTATAGTCATATTCATTTACAACAGGGTTTGTGAAATTAAATTCAGTTTGAACTAATCGTTGTACGAATTCATTAACACTTTCACGCGTTCTCTTGCTATGCTCATCTTTTGACTGGAAACTAAATTAGGACCAGCAATTCCTCTTCCCGAACTCCCACCTCCCCCGGGACCGGGTCAGTATGATATCAAGTCCGATATTGATATTAAGACTGCCGTTCCGGATGCTTCACAAACGCCAAAGACGCTCGATCTCTCTTCAAGGTAAGAATGAAAAGAAAGTTTCCCTTTGCTTTTTTGATATTAGCAATGCTAACTTTAGGGACCATTTTCTAAACCTTAACGAATACTTTCTTTTCCTTCTCTATGCTCAGACAAAACAAAACAGTTTCACCTTTACATAGTGGAGGGGCCTTTTACGGGGGAAAGACTTCATCATTTGTTTCTCGGGTCAAGCGAGAAGCTTACAAAACAACAAATAACCCAGGACCAGCAGACTACAAAGTTCAGCCAATGAAGAAAATGTCTTTCAACTACAACGCGGAGTCTAAATGGATTTGAAAACTTAAAATAAAACTGTTGGTTAGCAATTTGAGTTTAAGACATGTTTATAACAACATTTCCATTGTGATTTAAAATGCCATTCGAAATTGCAACAGGTTTAATCAATTGCTCCACTTCCCCACGAACACCCCTTCCGCATAGCTCCCTCAGCTATCGTTGGCCATGGTTGGCTGTGCATTGCGCAAATCAACAGTTTTATTCCCGCAACTGTTATGGGGAGGCAACGGAGCATTGTGAATATATTAGGATATCAAGTAAATTCAAGATTGGCTTAGTGAGTAATCGGAATTGGCAAGCTGATAGACGTGTTCACTTGCCATATTTAAAACTTGAAGTGGAGCATTCGTTGAAGTTGCATAAACTTGATAATTCCACAAGTTAACTTTGGCCGGGACCCATCAAATTGTACCTATAAGAAAAAAACAAATGTACTGCAGCACCTTTCAGTGCGCCACCTTTCAATATATAAGTAAATATTGTCATGTCGAAGTGATCCCCACGGCCAGTTGCCATTTAACTGTTCATGCGTATAGAACAATGAATCTTGTCGACCATGTGGTGGACGTAATGGTTTCATTGTGGATAAATTATTCAAAGAAGTTAGTCAAATGTCGATTTTAAATATGTATGTATCATATTATTTAGAAAGTGTGCGTAGTTATCGCTATTAGAAATATCCTGCAACCACTAACTCCCTCTCGGTCCCGTCCCTTCCCTCCCTTCCATCCCTCCCGGCCTCAAAGATCCGCCATGTATGAAGTTGGCCTTGGGTTTTAATTACATAAATTATGTACATTAGATAAGTTGAGGCGACCGCGAGGGGAGACTTATACGTCTAGCTGCTACCAACCTCAACTACTAGTACCTGTTGTTGTTTGAAAATACTTACAATAGTGAACAATTGACCTCAACTGCAAATAAATATTATAATAAACCCAAGATCAAGTACTAGACTATGTAGTCTCTCGCTCTGCACGCAAGACGTCTGCACCCATCATAATGTATTCGACAGAAATCAGGCCACTTTTTTTTACTACAATTATTATATGTATAATTATAAGTTGCAATTGATAATCCGCATCCACCCTAAAACAAGGGAAGGGTCTGGACGTCCTGACTCGAGCTGAGAAGTGCGGAACCCTTCCACAATTGTACTACTCCCAAAAGAAAACAGCTGATTCGTTAATCAAAAAAAGCTCAACTAGAGAGTTAACACAAGGACGTTATCGCGTCATGACTAGCTCCTTTCCTTCAATGAGAACTATGTAGTAGTCCCATCAATTAGATCGAGGCTATATTGTAATTGGTTCAAACTACAAGATATATTATGTTTCCCCACACATCTTAAAATTCGAAATAGGCCCAAAAAAGGGAGGGACTGCAACTTGCAAGAGGAAAAAAAGCCTCTTTCTGAATTGTTTATTTAGAGCTGTGCGGTTACCGTTCTCATCCGTTAAAATTATCACGAAAATGAAGAACTAGTCACTTTTTGTTTTGAGTTTTTCTTTTTTTTACTCCTCGTTGTTTACCTTGTAATTTTTTATTATTAAATTATTATTATTGTTATTTTTTTCAGAATGTTGGTAATCGCCGTTTCTTTTGATTTTGATTTGTTTGATTTGTTTGTTTGACTTTTCGTCTTTTTCTTTGTTTCCCTGTGGCTGATTTGTTTTGTTTTGTTTTTTTTTTAGGGGGTTAATTCGGGATTATGGGGAAAAACTGAAAGAAGAAAGGAAAAAAAGCAAAAGGAAAATCGAATCTTAAAAGGGTGCGAGCGAGCAAAGGAAAAAAAAAGAAAAAGAAGGGAGCGATTTGTGGTCGGGCTTTTGTGGAAGAGTGAAACAGGGTTGGGAGCGAGATATAATTGAGAAGCAATGAAAGTCAGGATTATAATACATACAGTGCTAGTCTTGCTGGGTGGACTGGGTGCGGGGATATTCGGATGGGGTGTGAATGGGGAGTCGTTTAGTGTTCCTGGTTTCATGTCGGGGATTTCTAATACAGTGGGTGTACCGGATCCCATTTACTTATCGATGTATGGGTATTTGGGGGCAATGCAGTATGTGAATGACAACAATATTGTTCCGGGGGTTACTTTGAGGCCGAGTCTGTGTAATACAAGTTTGACCCTTCCGCCTGCGTTGTATTGCTATGAAACAAACATGGCGAATTTGTCAGATGCATTGGTTGGTGTGGGGCCACCATTATCGGCGAGTAACATAGTGACTGGTGTGCAGGCGCAGCTTTCAGGGCCACCGTTAGTATCTTATTCTGCAGGGAGTTCAGAATTGACGAATAGTTTCTCATATCCTCAATTTTTGCGATTGATTGGATCTATTGATCAGTATGGCCTGCTCATGGCCGCGCATGCTTGCTGGTTTGGTTGGAAAAGTGTTGCTATCGTGCAGTTAGACTCGTTGCCTATATACCCGTATGTGAGTCAATACGGTATGGAGATGTGTAACCTGACCATTTCTGCATCCGTTACGTTTTTGTCATCTGCTGTAGACACCTCTGAATTGGCAGTAGAACAGGCTATACTTACTTTGAAGGGAAGCAATGCTCGCGTGATAATTGTAACTTCCTTAGTAGGCTTTGAGACTGCATTTTTGGAAGCTGCTGCTAAAAATGGTTTGGCTGGTGATAAGTATGTTTGGTTGGGAATAACAGGCCCGTCTACGACTGCTATGGCTCTAGACTTGTATTCCTTTTCAGGGTTTTTGACTATTGCCATTGAGACGCCGCCTACTCCTATGAGGTTAATATTTGATGAGTACATAGTGGAAAACAAGGGTGGATTTATTCCGAATGAAAGTGATTGGAAAATGATGAAGGAATATGTTACTGATGATTCTACAATGGAAAACTCGCTCTTTGCTTGGGACTGTGTGCTGACCATAGCAAATGCACTAAATGATTTGTCTACTGCAGGTGAATCGCTGCGATTTGGTAATGGAACTATAGACCACCGCAAATTTCGTTCTTTCATGGGAAAGGCTAAATTTGATGGTGCTTCTGGCCCGGTTTCATTTTTCCAAACGTCAAATAATAGAAATGTTACTTTTGGTTTGCGAAATTTGATAACAGTGAATGGCACAATGGAGGAGGTCGAAATTGCAAAAGTGACGATGTTAAGCGAATATAATAATATGGTTTTAAGCTATACTCACAACAATTTAACAGATCTGTTTGCTTTTGAGGACGCCAAAGAGATCCATTGGTTATCCGGCCAGTCCACACCGGCTCTGGACTGGGCGGTTAATCAGCCAACGCCTGGGAGTAATAATATTCCTGTCTACTTCACATGTGATCCCACTGGCTGTGTCGAAGGTCAGGGTGAATGCATCGCTGCCGACACGTGTAAGTGCTTTGACCGTTGGACTGGTAAGACATGCAATACCCTTTCCTATTTGGAATGGGAAGACACCGCTGTGATTATATACTTAGGTATTGGTGCGTTTCTGTTTGTGGGAGCTGCTGCAACAGCCGTTTTGGTCTTTGTTAACCGAAAGAATCCAGTTATTAAGAGGGCATCGCCCCTGTTCTGTATGCTTATGAGTGGTGGTATTTTGGTTGCCTATATTTCAATTTTGTTTTATATTGGACGGCCGACCGATTTCTTGTGTATGGGAAGACCCTGGTTTTCCACACTTGGCTTTTCTATGATTTTTACTAATCTTCTGACAAAAACATTGAGAATAAGCCGCATATTTAACAATAGTAAATTGAAGCGCTCAATGAAACTGACTGACGGAGACATGCTTAAATTTAGCTTGAAGCTAAATGTTATTCCTGTAGTTATACTGATCGTGTGGACTGCATCATTCCCACTTCGTGCTCAGCCCCCAGAACAATTGACTGGTACGAATGAGTACTGGAGCTGTGAATCTTCGAGTTCTGTAGCAGAGTTGACTTTTGGTATACTTTTATTTAGCTACGTGGCTATGTGCCTTATTGTTGCGTCTATCCTTGCATTCAGAACAAGAAATGTGTCTGACCTGTTTAATGAAGCATCTCTGATTTCTTACTGTGTGTACATTAGTGTGTTTGTATTGTTCTTATGGGCTTTGCTTAACTTTTTCTTGCTCGATGAGCCTCTGCAAAGGTATATTGTGACCAGTACTTCAACTTTTTGTATCGCGACGACAGTTTTAGTTGTTGTTCTATCGTACAAATTGTACATCATTTACTATGGTGACGAAGAGCAAATTGCCAAAGCACGAACGTCAGCAGAAGCTGCTTGCAAAACTTGCGGTTCAACTTCTCCACGTCCTGATTTCCAGACCTCCCCATGCGGGGGGTTGAGCTCCGGAATTTACAAACGCAACACTAGTAGTGGCAAAGGTGCGATGCAAAGTCAAAGCTCAAATGCTAGTGGTCTTGACGGTGTAAAAGCTAGCAATGAAATGGGTGGAGGAATTGATAGAATGAGTGTAGAGGAAATTGCAACCATCAGTGGTGAACGAAGAGATTCTTCCGTAGTTGTTATTGAAGAAGAATTTTCAAAAAGCCCATGTGTGGAAGCCAGGCGAGATTCTGCTTTTAGCAGTGAGCGGACTCTGTCTTCCAAAGAAAATTCGGTAAAGGAAATTTCCCGTGAGGATTCTTCCTTTGAAAATACCTCTCACTAAAAAGCGGCCAGAGATTTCATGCAGTGAACAACCACTTTCAACGACCTCAACGTATTCCCCCAACCCTTTCTTTATTGCAGTTGCAATTGCTACGTCTGCATCTCCCCCCCTCCCCCCCCCTTCTTCTTGCACTCGGGGGTCCTGAATAACATATATTTTCCAAAGACTACCATTCATTTATGTATATAGAAAGAGTACCTGTAATAAACACATGATTAAACTCTTAAGGGGCATCACGTCTTGGTCTTTTTATTACACCATCTTTGTTCTATGATCACTTTCCTTATGGCCCCTGTTTCTTCATTCGTGGCGTACGCGACCTTCCAATACAATCGTAGCACTTCCCGCCACCAGAATCTTTCTGTCCTCTTCCTTTAGGGAGATTGACAAATCACCTCCTCTTTTCGAGCATTGCCGAGCTAAAGGAACAAAGAAAACGTCTACTGTTAATATACGCAAAGAAGAAAAAGGCTCTTCATATTACTCATTTGATGCTCTTCACCCACCTTGCATATTTGAATTTTTCAGAGCCTGTCCCCAGTAAGGAGCAAGTACAGTGTGCGCAGAACCCGTTACAGGGTCCTCAGGAATACCTTTAAACATTTTTACAAAGGGCGAAATGAAGTATAGGAATTCAAGCAGAGAGTTAATTTTGTTTCGTTATAACCTGAAAAATGAAATGAAAGTAGGCGAGCTTTTAACATTATCTATTTCATTCATAATTACCATTCCAAGGCGCAAAATAACGGGAATAGAAGCAGTACTTTCCATTCTCTTCCCCCCTCACCGTCACAATGACTCCTGTCACCTGTCCCGACTGCTCCAATTGCTGTAGCTCAGCGGGGTCTACATACATTTCTTCAAGTTCATCCCTAAGTAATAATAAAGCAGACCAAAAGGAAGGCATAAAGATAAAGCAGGGAAACAAGTTTGTTTAAGTCAGTAACTTCTTTTCCGTCTATACCCCTCTAGTCTAAATTTGAAGCATTCATTCACCTTCTGACGCCATCTTGAAGTCTAATCAAAAGTTTTTTTGTAGTTTTCGAATACTGCACATCTTGTACATTGAAATTTCCAACCGCTGCTGATATTAATTTTTTAAACTGTGAACGAGGACAATGCTCCGGGGGATTCATAGGCAGAACAAGTTGAATTTCTGGGCGTCCTTATATTCCAAAATAAGTTAAATCAAAACAAAACAAATAAACACAAAAAAAAACATGCAAAGTCATTCAATCACTCTTTTGTTAACAACATCAAAGCAAACGGATAGGTCCCTGAATTTCATGTTCCCTTTCTCTTTTCTTTACCTTGAACCATACCCACAAGTGTGGCTGTCAGAATCCCACTCAACGTACGAAACCTCAACTGCTCTGCCCGATTCCCCATCCCACAAAACAACACTGCAGCAGTGGCCAAAGTAGCGTGCCCGCACAGATTCACTTCCTTGGTAGGGGTGAACCATCTCAAACCAAACTCATTTCCGAGTGCACCACTATCCTCACTTCGCGACGTCAACGGAAACACAAACGCCGTCTCCGAGAGATTCATCTCCGCCGCAATGGCTCGCATCTTTTCCGCACTCAGAATCATTCCGGTCCATTTACATAAATCCTCCATTTCCATCTCCATCTGGCCAGCCCCTTCACTTGTTGCTTTCCCAGATACATAACAGACAGCAGCGGGATTCCCAGCAAAAGGCTCATCTGCAAAGGAATCCACCTGGAAGAGTCTAAAGGAGTTCCCCTCTGTCATCAATGAAGTGCCGTTGTCAACTTCCATCGCAGTCATCATGTCTTTCTCTCTCTCTCTCTTTCCTTTTGCTGCTTTTTTATATGATTTTGTGATCTGACAGTTTTCTAATTTCGCTGCTTTTTTTTGCTAACAAAAATAAAACGTAAAACGAAAAATCGCAAAAAATGAAGTAAAATAAAAACAAAAACACAAACAAAAATTTCTTTTTGAATGAAACGTCAAAAAAAAAACCAAAAAACGGGTGCTTTTGAATTTTTTCTTTTTTCATAAATTTTTGACTTTTTTTTTAATTTTTTTCAGGCTTTATTTTTTTCATGCTGATTTTTTTTCCTTCTTTTTTTCTTTTTTTTTTTTTTTTTTTTTTTTTTTTTTTTTTTTTTTTTTTTTTTTTTAGGGGGTTATTTCGGTATTATGGGGAGAAGATGAAAGAAGAAAGGAAAAAAAGCAAAAGGAAAATCGAATCTTAAAAGGGTGCGAGCGAGCAAAGGAAAAAAAAAGAAAAA